>CAODLS010790965.1:0-13565 GCA_948243855.1 Flueggea neowawraea | reverse complement strand
ATATTTTAAACTTAAAGATTAAAAATACTACATCTTCAAACTCAACTTTTAAAAATGTTACATTAATTTTCATATAAATTTTAATTTTTCGTTTTATTTGCTCAAATTTTTCTCTCTCTTCTTTTCTCTTTCTCTCTTTCTATCCCTCTTTATGTCTCATCGTTTTTCTCTCCTGTTTTCCTTTCTCTCTCTTCTTCTCTCAAACCCTAGCGCCGCCCCCTTCCTCTTTCCTCTGCAGCATCGTCCTCTATCGATCTCCTCCGCTTTGTTGCCCTCTTTCTTCTCTTCTCTTCACATTCTCTCTTGATCTCTCTTCGTTGGCAGCAAAGCGTTGGACTAAGGAGAGCGATCCGGATCGCGTCGATTCGTCGGTAGCAAGTGTCTTCGTCGCTCGTTCTCGTTGGTTGCAAACGGTAGAGGCTAGAGATGATTGTTGCAAGGCTGCGACAAGCAACTAGGATTTTTTGAAACCCTAGTTGCAACTGAAGATGATGACGGCAAATTGTGCAATCAGTCCTTGAAGTTTTCAGATTTTGTAAAATCAGCCCTTTAACTTTTAAATTTTTAATATTAGTCTATTGTCTTGCAAAATTATTGATAAAATTATAAATTTGAGGTTATGTTGTGTTTAGCAAGAATAATTTTTGTATGATTCACAATGTACACCATTGTGAACCAAAAAAATAATACTTGCACACCATTGTGAATAAAAAAAATTATAAACTATTGTGAAATTCATTTAAACTTTTTAAAAAATTGTGAACCATTTAAAATGGTTCACAATAGTTCACAATAATGTACAATATAATAAACACCATTTTTGTGAACCATTGTAAACGTCAAAATCGACCCTGAAAAAAAATTAAGGGTAAAATTCGTTTAAAATTCCTAAAAAAATTAAACAAATCATTTAGACTTTTTTTAAAAAAATATGAATTATGTGAACCATTGTGAACCTTTTAAAATATGAATAGTGTAAACCAAAAAAAAATTACCACACATGCGAACTATTGTGAACAAAAAAAATTGTTAAATTTGTTGAAAATTTTTAATAAAATAATTAAGCA
Source organism: Flueggea neowawraea (assembly GCA_948243855.1). NCBI lineage: Eukaryota > Viridiplantae > Streptophyta > Magnoliopsida > Malpighiales > Phyllanthaceae > Flueggea > Flueggea neowawraea. The sequence continues at coordinate 12,498 of CAODLS010790965.1, read as the reverse complement.
AAAAATCATTTAGACTTTTTTAAAAATATGAACTGTGTATTTGATATGTGAACCGTTGTGAACCAAAAAATAAAATCTGGAATAAAAATATTTAAGAAAAATCAATTTCTCACGAAAAAGTCATTTTCTTCAAAAAAAAAGTCAATTTTTTGTGAAAATTCGGCAATTTCTCACATGCTTTTAAAAAAAATAGAATTTTGGAGATTGGTTTATTCCTTGTTTCTATTTTTAGAACAAGTTTCATATAGTGGCAAAATTAAAAAGTGGTATTTTTTTAGTATAGATGTGTAATTCTCCCCATATTATGGGTAGCATATAACATGTAGTATTTTATTAATAGACTTATTATTTTTCTATTTTTACCATTCACAAATAGGGTTCCGTGAAAGTACATTTACAGTAAAGTCCTTATCATCAAAACCCTAGTGTGTCAATAGAAGCGTCCTTGTACTATTAAAACTTTAGCACTTTATGAAACCTAGCACTCACTTTGATGCACACACCCATATAAGTAGTTTCATCTTCCATAAACTCTCAACCTCTTCAATGGTAGTACTGTTTCTTCACTACCATGGCTGACCAGAAAAACCCTAACCAACAAATCCAAACCCACCACAACCCTAACGACAATGAACATCAAAACCCTTTTCTCCAAAACCAATTCCCTCAAAGATTCCCTACCACTTTGCAAAACCGCTATCTCCAAAACCCTAACCCACCAAACCACCCCTTCACCGCTCCTACCCCTGAAACCCTTCAATTCTTGAATCTTCTTGTGCCTGACAAATCGGTTTCTTCTTACAACAATGGCTTGATTGACGCTTCTGCATTCTCCGAGCCCTTTCAAGATCATCAAAGCCTCGAAGCCGCCTTCCAACGAATCAACATATCGGGTCCTCAACTATACTCGTCTCAGCTCGCTGACGATGATTATAATTATTTTTTGAGGAATTGTAAGGGTTTGTCTCATCCTGTTTCTTATGAACAACAATATCAGTTATTACAACAACAGATACAACAACAACAGTTGGTTCTCAACTACTTGAATTACTTGAGAAGTGTCTCGGCTGGTCTAGGTTTTCCGCGGTCTGATGGGAGTTACCGGAGTATCCAGAACACGTTTCCGTCCAACACTCGTTGGTCTAATGACCAAGAAATTGATGCAAGTTCTTTTGAAGACCACGGTGGTGGTTATGGATATTCGTATCCTTCTAACAGGGTCCTGTTTGATTCTGATTCTCCGCGTAATAGGCCATCAAGATCCAATAATTATCCGCTAGAATCGCCCAATGAAAATGCTTTGCTTGCTTTGTACAATCGTCACAAGATTCAATCAAGAAAATACTCCTGCTTGGAGCAGCTAAGAGGGAAGGTGGCTTCGGCAGCAAGAGACGAAGAAAGTTGCCGGTTTTTGCAGAAAACACTAGATGATAGATCGGCTGAGCAAATCGAGATGATATTCGTGGAAGTGAAGGATCAATTACACGACTTGATTTTGGATTCGTGCGCAAATCATCTTGTTCAAACACTGTTTGAAGTGAGCAATGAAGGACAAATGAGACTCTTAGTTCTCGCTTTGATCCGCAACAAACAGAGATTGCTAGAGATTTGTGTTCATCCACATGGGTAAATAACCCCTCTCATTTTTTCAATCATTAGCATTCTGTTATCAACAATAATAAATGTTGATTTAGTTATGAAATAATCCCTTTTCACATCTTAATGATTTTTATTTTTCATTGATGAAGAACTCGGGCATTGCAAAAGATGGTAGAGCATATTAAGGTCTCAGAACAAAGAGCCTTGCTGATATCGGTTTTGCGTCCGGTTGCTGTTGCCTTGTCCAAGAACCAGAATGGTCATCATGTAATCATGCAATTGTTGATTTACTTTTCTGGTGAAGATTGTAAGGTAATTCAAATATATTGTGACAATCATTTTCCGTTAATTGTTTCAGCTTGGAAACTGAATACATAATTTCATGATGAACATGATTTCAATACTATAATGATTATAGTATTGAAAACAAGAAAATTGGCTTCATAGAAATTGTGGGTTATATACATAATCTCATGATGAACATGATTTTAATTATATGCAGTATGTGATGGAAGAAATAGCAGAAAGTTGCATTGATGTTGCAATGGACAAAAGTGGATGCTGTGTGTTGCAACAAGCTGTGAGTCGTGCCCGAGGAGAAATCAAGGAGACCCTTCTTACTAAAATAGCATCCAATGCTTTAGAGCTATCAGAACATCCCTATGGGTTTGTCCCTCTCATTTTCAACTACTTTAAAGTTTGAAGACTTTAATATATATTTGATTTGAATAGTGTTTCTCTCAAAAAAAAGACATTTTTTTAATTCTTAAAAGATTGTTTTAGTATCTGGACAATGTGTGCAAGTAGAGCTGACTTTTCAAGGTTTGACAGTCGCTTGTTTTTGTTATTGACTGGATCAAATGTTAACTAACAAATGGTTTTGACAGTTAAAACTGGTCATGGCTAGTTGTTCATCGCCTCTTATTATAGGCATTAATTTTCAGTACCTTTCAATTTAATCAAAATACTTACCTACTAATTAATTCTAGTAAAAAATATGACAATATTGTTATATTTTAGTTACCGAGATAAAATTATAAAATATTAATGTATTTGATAACGAAACATTAAAACTCCATAATCATTCCTCAAACATATTAAACTTTAAAAATCGTTTTAATTCCTCTTTTTATAATCTATTTCTGTAATTTACTTCTGCAATTCATGACAAACAAACACACTCTAATACCAATACTATCACTTATGGCAATACTATTGGTATAGTTTTCCACATCATTGTATATGAGATTGGATTAATTTAACTTTATTTTTTTATCTCTCCAGGAATTATGTTGTGCAGCATGTAATTGGAATGAACGTAGGTCGCGCAAAGGCTAGTATGGTTGAGCGGCTGAGAAAACATTATGTGGCTCTTTCGATGAACAAATACGGCAGCAATGTTGTGGAGAAATGTTTGAAAGAATGCAGCGAAGAGAGCGCTTCGAAAATCATTGCTGAGCTCATGCATAGTCCCACCTTTGTGGGTGTTATTCAGGATCCTTATGGGAACTATGTTGCTCAGACAGCAATAATGGTGGCCAAGGTTAGTTCAATCAAACAATGTCTCATCATTTTGCTTTTTTTTTTTTGATAAGTCATTTGTCTTTTTTTATTAATTCTTTTAAATGAAGATACATATTAAGATCAATTACTTCCTTTTACGAATGTTCCCCTTCTGACCAAAGGAATGGAGTGGTACTACAATGAGAACTTTTAAAAGGAGTCCTCAATGAAGATTCGAGTTATTTAATTTCAGGCTCCGTTACTTAATTTGAGGAGGTAGTTACTTAATTGTAACTCCAAAAGTTACTTAATTTTGAAATTCGTTACTTAATTTAGCCACCGATTACTTAATTTTGATCGATTACTTAATTTTATGATAAATTAAGTAACAATAACTGTTACTTAATTGTTGATGAAATTACTTAATTTGAGTATCAGCTACTTAATTTATTAAAAGTGTCATCAACTCCTTTTAGGAGTCTTCATTGTAGTACTACCCAAAGAAATGTAGGCATATTTAGTTTAGAGAATTTTTTTTATCAAAAAATAGAAAATTGAACAAGTCTTTCAATAATGAATTTTTTGTTTATTTTTTATTAAAAAAAAAGCTTTTCCAAATGTGTTCATACTAGTGTTTTCCAATGTTTTAGAAAACAAAAAAAAGATAGAAAACGAAAAATTGTTTTATAAATTAAACAGGCCACGTGGTCTTCCATTAAGGGTTGAATTTGCGACATTTTAACGTTAGAACAAGTTCAATACTGGTGAGTTATAAGTTTTTAACAAAGAAATATAACTTTGCTTTTCTTTAATTCAATTTAAAATCAAATAATGATGAGGTTAAATGATCCCAATATTTTAACTTTTTAAGCTATTGTTTTTACTGTTGAATCCTGCCCCACAGGTTCTTTTTTTTTTTTTTCTCAAGTTGCATCAGTAAATGTTATATTACCCCCAAAGCTAGTATTTCATAATATGAGTCATTTAATCTCCATTTTCTTGTTCGAAAATTGCAGGGAGATCTTTTCCGCACACTTGTGGGTATTATTCAAATTCATTACCCCCAACTGCATAGTCATATTCATGGGAAAAAGGTGCTGGAAACAGCCATTCGAGTAAGCAGGCAGTACCATCCATAAGCATTTGTAGACTCTAGGGGGAACCATAAATATTTCTACAACATCTTCAATATGAGAATTCTCTGATGATGCTTATCTTTATTTTGTGTTGTTGCAATATTATTCTAGGTTGTTTGTGATGTTGTAGTCATTGTGGTGTTTGTGCACTAAATTAACCAATCATTTTGGTTATTGTAAATTACAACAAAGGTGGTGCCACAGAAGTATACCTTTCCGTGACCTTACCTTTAGTTGTATAAATAGATCTCAATTGTCTCAACTGTTTCTTAGATGCTAAAGTATTGATCATGTTGACATATGTTCGCGTTTTCTTTTTAATGTTCTGCCATACATTTTTTTTTAATTAGTAATTTTTTCACGTTCACTTCTAAAAATCAAAACCCTTTAATTACTTCTTAGAAAAAAAGCGTTTAATAACCTATATTTACTTAGCATTAGAGACCATCTATTGGTTTCTTGATTATTATAATGAACATGTGAAAATGCAGAGATTGACAGACCCAATATTATTTCACCGAGGGCATCGTTAAATGGCTTTAAGGAAATTAAGAAATTAGATGTAACTTTAGTTGTGGGTGGATGGACGATAATCAAATTAAGAATTTAATTTTTTTATTTTTTTAAGTTTAAAAACTTAAATAATTATTATTAGAAAACTATATATATATGGGGAAATTATCTTCCCTGTCTATTTTTTATATTATGATTTCAGTACTATCAGAGAGGTGATTATAATTTCAGAAATAAAACATCTTAAATTATAGTTTCAATCATGCCAAGTATTTATGCCTCTTTTTTTTGTCATTTTTTGGTTTGGACGACGATTGACATGGTTGCTCCATGGAAGAGGAGGAAGAAAATGGAGAACTGCATTTTAAAAAAAAATTATATTAATAAACCCTATAAATTTGTAAAAATATAACATAAGTCCGTAGATAATTTGTTTCATAAGTTTTAAAAAGTTCTAAATAATTTGAATTTGAATGAAAACCAATTGAAGCAATTTTTTCTCATTTTGTACCATTGACCAAATAAATTTAAAAATATCTGTGAGATGTACTCACTTTGTACTTACTTTTTTTAGTCGTCAAAGTGATCAATCAATACTCATTTTTGTATGCATTTGTTCATTATATTTAGTTTGTTCTCATTTTGTACTTGTTTTGTTCCCGTTTAGCACTCGTTTGCACTTGTTTATACTTGTTTTTTCGTTTTGTACTTATTTGCACTCGTTTATACTCTATTTATTTTCGTTGTGTACTCGTTTTATTCTCGTTTTCGTATCTAAAATAATGAGACCAGTTTGTTCTCATTTGAACTTATTTTTGTATCTGAAATAATGAGTTGTTCTCGTTTTATAACCATTTTCGTATCTGGAAATTGAGAATAATGTGTTCTTATTTTGTACTCATTTTACAGTGTGGTCACACTTTCTGGTTCATTGTCAACTTTTTGACGCATGATCAACATACGGCCAAACTTCTGACACACAGTCAAAAGGTGGACACAAAATCAAAATTAGGCATTTTTTAATTTGTATTAAAATGGTGGTCATTATGTAGACATTTTGAATTTCCTTGCATAATAGAAATTTAAATTGCTTTTTAGAAATTTTCTGTAACTGTCCTATATATATATATATATAAAAGGTTGGTTAAAACAAGGGTAAAAACCTTTGACGTCCCTGTGTTATAGTCAAATATTCTCCCCAGTCCCTGAGTTTTCAGAAAGCTCCTCTCCCCTTCCTGAGGTTCTTTGAAATGTTCAGTCGTCCATCCAACGTTAAAAATTATGTTGGTTTAATTGATTTGGCATGAAATTTGAAATAAAATAAATTTTAATGACAAAATTACCCGTACACAATTTTACTGATGTTACACAATTTTTAACACACTTAAACCTCTAAAACCAAACAAACTCACACTCTAAAAATCCAAATTAACCTGACCCACTCCACTCCAAAAAAACAAAACAAACTAACACTTTGAAAACCCAAAAAAATCCGAAACCCATGTAAAACCAAACAAACCCACACTCTGAAAACCCAAACAAACCCAATCCACCCCATCTCTCTAAAACCAACCCCACTCAAAAACAAAAAATACCCATCACAACGTAAAAAACCCAACCCAACCCACTGTTCTTTCTTCTTATTCGATCAACTCTCCCTGTGTCATTCTCTCCAGCTCTGTTCACTTCTTTACAAACGCTTCTTCTTCTCCTCATGTTTTTTCATGCCACCTTCACTTCGTCGGCCTTTCGACCCCGCCAAGCTCGAATTTGACTCCAGAACCCTACCAACCTCACAACAGATCGTCGTCTGACTACTTCATTCCTCACTCTCACTCACCACTTACTCACTCAAACTCATATCAACCTCTCCCCTCCCTCTTCTCTCTAGCTGTCGATAGAATCCACCTCCTCTCATATTCGTCGCCTCTTTCTCATCCTTGTCCCTGCTTTCTCTTTCTGGCGTCTTCGTTCACAGAAACCCATGGCGCGATACAATCTGAAATCTTCAACTTGAAACTCATGCCGTTACGGAGCTGGGTCTGATTCGCTCCCAGAGTTGTGATTTCTTTTTTTTTAATGATATAATCTAGTTTCATTTGATTTGCTCTGATTTGGTTGAGTGTTCCTTTGATTTATTTTCAAGTTTTAATTTCTCTTTTTGATGATTGATTTTGGTTGTGGGTATTGCTAATGAGGTTAGTTGTTGTTGTGGCAGTATGTCAGTGTTCTCAGTGACGACATAAATCTTGGTGTGTGGCTGGTGGGTTAGGGTTTGCTTGCAGGTTGTTGAGGTTCAGAGGGAGAAAGATTTAGAGACTTGTCGTGAGAGAGAGATTGAGGAGAAGGGATAAGGGTAAAATAGATTTTTTTTTCAAAATATGTTACATTTAACGGACAAGGACGAACGGTTGAACGTTTCATGGAACCTCGGGGATGGGAGAGAAGCTTTTTGAAAACCCAGGGATCAGAGATAAGATTTCGATATAACATAAGGACGACAAAGGTTTTTACCCTTAAAACAATTAAGTGATCGAGTTAGGCTACACAGATCAAAACAATTACCTAATTAAGTTGGGCTACACAGCTTCAATAAACGTAGATTTTTCAAGAGGAAATTACATAATATGCCATACTAAAGTTCCTTAGTTTTCGGATTTGTAAATTTGTTGGTATTATTTCAAACAATATCACGTTCAGGATCTTATTTTCAAAATTAACATATCATTTCATCTAGTTCCTTCTTCGTCATCTCATTTTTTTCGTTTCTCTCTCTCTCTCTCTCTCTCTTCCTTTTCTCTATATCGATCTCGAATGTCTACGGTCTCTGTCAAACTCCACCAATGGCGGACAAACAGTGGGGTTCGCTAGAGATGAGCTCATTCATGATGACCTTTCAAGCACAGCAGAACGAGGAGACCAGCACCACCAGCAAAAAAAAAAGATCGTTGTCTATCTTGCCAATCTGAATCCTACCCTTCTAGTCGTCGACATCGATGTCGAATTTGGCTTCAACACTTGAGCAAGGACGGTTGGCAAAGGCAGCTGCCTCTTACATACTCTCTTTCTCTTTTCCGTCTGTCTCATGTTCGATCTGGTCTAGTGGAAACAACCAATCCGTCCTCGAAATGTGTTTATACAATACGTGTTTTCTAAATAAACAAGACCAATCCTTCCCCGAAATTAATTCAATTAAATTGATTTAACTCAGGAATGATACCAAAATGTCATTGTTTCAACTAGGCTGATCTAATGAACAACTGGTGGGATGAAAGTATTGGTAATTAATCTCATAACAAGATACATCTAGGCTATAAAAGTGCATTAGCCACATCAAATTGTTTTTTTAAAAAAAATTATAACCTATCAAAAATAAAATAAAATCATAAGAATCAAATTCAAATTGTCGAGCTAATCAATTCTTAGCCAACCAATGAGGGCAAAAACTAAACTTCCTAAGAAATGATCATCCACAATGTATATGTTGGAAAACTGATTCGCACATGATGGATTGAACTAAAACTAGTTCGGTCAAGGTACGAACCATGACTATGAACCAAATCCAATTGGCAAGCCCAATTGAGTTAGTAAATAAGATGACTTATTATGAGTACATGATGACCCATGTAGCACTTGTATATACAGTACAAACAAACCCTAATTAGGGTTAGCCTCTCCATTTACATGTGGCACAAAACAACGCATCCTCTACACACACATACAGAGAGGAGATCATCAGCCTCTAGAGAACAAGGATGAATAGTTCGTTCCTTTTCATCCCCATCGAGGTTGGATCCTGTTTGGATTTTTGTTCGGCATCGAGACTACAAATTAGTCTTGCATTCCTGTTTAAAATGACCATGGTATGTTTGGAACATTGGCATATGAACTTGATCCTGTCCCTGTTGATTCCTGCTACATATCGAGGTTAGTAACTCAACTGTTTATTTTAGGTATGCCGGTTATATTGATTTTGTTAATTACATGTGATACCTTCGATGTATAATAAAAAAATTAGTATAAATAAAAATACTTTCTTTTGTAAGTAGCGGTACCTCAGCTACCCACTAGCAAAACCTAATTATGTTTAATAACCACAAATAATAAAAGAAAAAATTCATTTTTTTGCCTTTACTAAAAAAGCAAAGTTTAAATTTTCTGAGTGGGGGAACATGAGGAATAACATGGAGGAGAGGAGTGTCAACTTAGCCAAGAAGACTGCCTTGGAGCCAACATGAAAGTTTCCTTATCGAAACCTATTCTCAAGGTGCAGGCAAGTCATTCTTGGCTACTAAACAAACTCTTCCATTCATGCAATGCCACTTTTCTTCTTGCTCTCCAATGCAAATAATCCTGTATTTATAAGCAATGAAAGATCCAATATTGTCGAATCTAAGGATATAGCGTACTTTAGGCTGCAGTTTTCTTTTTCAATTCCCACCTTACCTATAGAATATGTTCTGTTTCATTCGGACAATTTACTAAAATACTCCTAAAAGTTGTAATTTTTTTATATATATATGTCCTTTTTGCTCCCAAAAAGAATCAAATCTACGACTTTTTAATATTGAGTTAATTCTAGCACTAATGAATTATAAACTCATATATGATGGTTTCGTGATCTGCAGTGATTCAAGAAAAAAAAAAAAAAGATGCATATATTTCTTTACACATTAAAAATCTATGAGTGGTTGAAGTTGGCTTAACAATCTCCAAGGCATTTTGGCCTAACTTGTATGAATCTAATAGCCACGACGTCGACTCATTTGAACACAATTGGCAATATTCTAGAACTGAGCATTTCTAGTCCACGTATCTTGTTTTTACAGATTTGGCTAATGAATTGGTTGAAAACCTTTGGTAAAATGCCCGACCGTATCTTTTTTTTAAAAAAAAAAAATCTTATATTTGGTTTTCAGTCTGTTTCTACAATCAAATAAATCGGATACGGCATGTTATTTCCAATTAGGTTATAGTGTCGTAACGGTTGAACTTTTATACTCATGTAAGCAATAATTTAACAATTAGGTTATAGTGCGGTAAGGATTGTTTTGTTGCGTTGAAAATTACTAAGAGCAGTTTGGGGTTGAGATTAGATCTTTGTCAAGGTGACACAACAGTGTTTTCAAGTCAAACACGATTTTAAAATGTTTGGTAATGTTTGAAAATCTGTGATGAGATATCACAACGGTCTTCCAAAACAGAGTTTTGGATAAATAGGTATATATTGCTTTTTTCCACTGTGAAAAATCAAAGTCATTCACAACAATTTTTTAATTTGCTCTGGACAAAAATATCCCTTAAAAATTATTATATTTATAGAAAAACCAATTTAAAAAACTGGACTTTTTTTAAATGAGACGTTGGGATTATAAGAATCAGTGATGCATCAACTGGACTTTTCGTTGCATACTGCTTCTGTTGCTCTCTTGTTGTTGTGTGGATCAAGATTATTGTTGTCGGGTACTACTTTCTTTTCCATCAACGTTTTACACCTTCTGAATCCCTTCTTTTTAATTTTTGTCATCAATTGACAAAAACCTTATTCTTTATAAATAATGAACCAATTGTTTATTACATATTCTACACCTGATTAATATACACCTGTTTGATTAATGTAGGAACTCATATTTTTATTTTGTTTTTTCGTCACCTGTACTTGATTTTATTTTGTTTCTTTTTCCATTATTGATACAAGTAATCAATCTAGTAATGTATAGTTTTCACTATCCTTATTGCTGCATTCGCATTTGAATTGGTAATAAAATAATAAAATAATCATATAGGTTAACAGCCTTGCTCTTGGAGTAGCAGAAGATTCTAATTTTAGAAAATTAACATTCATGCTTGTAAAAAAATATTAAAATAATTACTCTAATTTCTTTTATATAGTTTAAGTATACCTTTTGAATCTGTTAATTCCTGACTTGTTAATTTTCACCACTTTTTTTAATTCTTTACTATTAATTCCTTACTTGGTAATCTTTTTTCAATCGGATATGAGCTTTAAATTAGGAGTGAAGATTAATTTCATACTCGTCTTTGTTGATTATAATATTTGTTCTTCGGAATCAAGATAATACTATTTTGTTGTCATGGTTTTACCTCTGTTTTGCATATGCCATGTACAATAGTAACAAATCATCATCATCATCATATATATATATATATATATGACCGAATTCTAGCCCTATCTGTTCTAGCTTATGTTGTGGTGGTTTTTGTTGTAAATCCCATTTGTTCTAAACCCATTTGTAGGGTTAATTTACGGAGGCCCATGTGTAAAAGCCTTGGCTTGTACCATTATTTTGTATTCAAAAGTTTTCATCAATGAGATACTCTTTTTATTGACCAAAAATATAGGTCAATGGAGATTTTAAAGTACTCTTGACACAACTCCCGCTCAACAAAATGAAGGTAGGCATGCTAAGAAACAAAAAATGATTGTCGGTAGTAGAAAGGAAAGGAGACTGTCAGGAACTGCAGCTATCATGAAAGAAAAACTTGATAGATTGGTAGCCAGTATTGAAAATAACAAGAACAGTAGCGGTGTGACTTTTAAGACAACAAACATACCAGGATGTAACATTTCAGAGGTTTTGGCTGATGTGAGATCCTTACCTGATATGGACGAAGAAAATGATCTCTATATCTTTGCCACAGATTTGTTTGAGTAGAAAGCTAAAGAGAAGTTTACGTGCAATTCCAATCTGAAAATACAAAAGTTCGTTGGCCGAACCACCATTTTAATAAGCAAAACAAGGAGTACTTTAGGAATAGTTTAACTCAATATTTGCATTAGTTTTCATTTCACTACGTATTATGTGGACACATAAAACTATATGAGATTTTTTTTTTCTTTTTGTGGTTGAAGCTTTGTAGTATGGTTTGTTAACTTTATGAATAATAGATTGATGTTATGACAATTTTTTTTTTCAGATAAGGATGAGAATTGGTTTAGTGCGCATGATGAAGGTAAACTCATGCAATATTTTTTTTCATGAAAGGTTGGAGGTTGAGGAATTAGTGGTGCACCTTGACATCCCAACTAGGTTGGCACCCCAATAGCACCTGCATCACCTTTCCGAGCTCCAAATATTATCAATATAAAAATAAAACCATACAAGAACATTCACAAAAGAGCAGGGGGAGGCTACATGAAGCGGTAGCACTCCCTACACGAAAAATCATCATAGACAAGTCTTTTACAGAAATCAGAAAAGCTAGTCCACCAGTGAGTGCCTTGATGGGTGGCACCGTAGGAAGCAAGAGCATCTGCCACTTTGTTGCCTTCTCTATAAATATGAGATACCACAAAAGACATAAAGGAAAGAATAGATAAACAATTGGCCCATTCTAGTCTCAAGCACCATGGCACATCCGTTGTTCTAGTCTTGAATAAATGAACCACATATGTAGAATCACTTTCAAGCCATAAATGATCCCAACCACATTCCCCAGCTTTTTTGATAGCAAACATAAAAGCTTTTAGCTCAGCAACAAATGCAAAAGACTCACCTGTGGAAAAAGCACAAGCTCTTTCGGAGAATCCTCGAGTATTCCGAAAGATCCCACCTGCACCTGAGGTGCCCGGGGAGCCAATAGTAGAGCCATCCGTGTTTACTTTGATCCAGTTGATAGGAGGGGCGTGCCACACTATCGAAAAAATGATGGGGGCCTTCCTTGGAATGCCAACAATGCCTAGAGTCCGAAATAACCGCAACTCATCCTGAGTTCCACGCATATG
>CAODLS010790960.1:0-10478 GCA_948243855.1 Flueggea neowawraea | reverse complement strand
ACATCCATCTACGTGCATAGAACTAGCTTTAATGCACGTAGATGACCCTCTGGCCTCAATCTATGCGCATAGAACAATCCTCAACGCACACAGATGACTTTCAATGTGCTTTGCACGCACAAAGCCACCTCCAACATTCTCGATCGAAGTTCAACACCTTAGGAACCCCGAATTTCCCTAAGTTTGGATGGAATAGCATCGGATTCCGGTCAGAACGAACGAGATATTACATACTTCCCTCCTCAAAAGAAATTCATCCCCAAATTTCCAAGCACTAAGTCAGAGCTAACTGCACTAATACCACCTTTGGTATTAGAGTGAATTACTACTCTAGACATACAAACTTAGACCTCTAAAAGAAGATCAACTCGGTAATCCTCTAAACAGACACCGAGTCTAAAGACCCAGGAGTAATCTCAAATCTCAGGACTCATATGAACTTTAACATCGAGTATTTAACTCAGTCGATCCAAATATGCAAAATGAGCAGATCATGCAATAATACATGAACAAAGATAGAGAAAGAAATGTACTAACCTATGAATCTGCAAAGCCAAACAGGTGTGGATATCTACGCCGCATCTCATCCTTGGCCTCCTAAGTAGCCTCCTCTTCCGAATGGTGTCTCCAAATCACCTTCACTGAAGTAATTTCCTTATTCTGGAGTCTCTTGACTTGTCGGTCAACAATTCGGACTGGAGTCTCATCATAAGACAAGTCGGGCCTGACCTCGACTGACTGTGGTTCCAGAATATGTGATGGATCAGAGATATACTTCTGTAAAAGTGATACATGGAATAATGGATGAACAGAAGTAAACTGGGGCGGAAGTGCCAACTCATATGCCACGGCCCCAACTCGACCGATGACCTCAAATGGACCTATGTATCTCGGGCTCAACTTGCCCTTCTTCCCAAATCTCATAACGCCCTTCATCGCTGATACTTTGAGAAATACATGGTCACCTACTACAAGCTCCAAATGTTTACGCTTTGGATCAGGGTAACTCTTCTGACGACTATGAGCAGTCTGGATCCTCTGTTGGATCAACTTAACTTTCTCAGTAGTCTCTAAGATAAGATCTGGCCCCAGTGGCTCCCTCTTATCGGCTTCAGTCCAACACAGTGAAAATCTACACTTTCGGTCATACAATGCCTCGTATGGTGCCATCCCGATACTCAAATGGTACGAGTTCTTGTATGCAAACTCCACTAAAGGCAAATGAGAATCCCAACTCCCTGCAAAATCCATAGCACACGATCTCAACATATCCTCTAAGGTCTGAATCGTGTGCTCGGACTGACCATTAGTCTGCGGGTGAAAAGTGGTATTGAAATCCATCTGAGTTCTGTGTGATGTGTATGAAGGTCTGCATGCGTTGCAAGAACTCCAGTGGTCTCGGCTTTGAGTGGATCAACATATACGTGCATTGATTGGTCTTCTACGTGCGTTGTTCATTCTTCTGTTGATCACTCTTCAACGTGCAATGTAATGAATTCCAGAATGAACATTTTCTACCCAGTGGCTTCCTACGTGCGTTGCACTGCGCTCTGTATGCATAGACTTCTGATCAACCTCTACAACTCTGATTTTGCACGTGATTTATGTCAGAGAGTGTCAGAAGTATTCAAATTCAAATTCCTGAGGAGCGTCTTGAATTTATTTCAACCAGGACTTGTCTACGTGCGTTGTTCGCCTCTTCTACGTGCGTAGCATTTCTCCTCATCAGTCTGGATCTTCGTCAACGTGCATTGTACCATATGCAGTGTGCATATATGTGTATAAGTTAGATCCAGTAGCATCAGCTTCTCGTCTATGTGCATTGTAGGCTCTACTATGTGCGTAGAAGCCCGTTATACGTGTATTGACGTGCTTTGATGACTTATAAAATACTTTGTAGTTAAATATCAACAAGTTTGCAACTTTGCATCTCTTTCATGGATGGTTTGCTTTCATCATCATCAAAACTGAACTCAACAATCATAAAGCCCATTTAAAATCAAAGCATTTCTAACTCAGATCTGACCTTATACAACAGAAACAACTTCAGATTCAATAAGAAATTTTCCAAAATCCGAATCCCTAGCTCGGAATAAACCCATTTCATTCAAACATGAAATCTCTCAAAACTGAAGTTAAAATCTCATGAGTTCAACCTTAAACATCCTTAATCTAACAACGATTAACTCCCTTAAACACAGAATGAATAGATCTGAACTCAACACTCATTTTCAAAAAACCCTAGATGAGTGAATGTAGAACAGAAAATGAAGAATAGAAGAGATTATCAGACGTTTCTTACCTCAAGAAAGAAAAAGGATGGATGGAAGAGCAATGACAGAGGAAGAGAACTGATCTCTGAAGTAATTTCGGTGGTTGAGAGGCGTAAATGCCGAGAATGGGTTGGTTAGGGGTATTTATAAACCATTAACACGGAAAAACTATGTGGCAAGTAAAATGTCCTAAACAAGTGAATCTACGTGTGTTGTGCCTCCTTCTATACGCGTAGATCACGGTCTACATGCATAGACGATGCTTCAGTATACGTATACAACAGATCTGATGTTTCCTCAACTATCGGATCCAGAATCAATGTGTGTTCTACTCTATGCAAACCTTATGCAATTCAAGTAGATGGTCGATCTGGTGACCTCTCTTTCTCAGATTCATCTTTAACGTGCATTCCACTCCAATAATGCAAGTAGTTCATCACTCTCACTCATGGTCGAAGTCCTAACGATGTTCAACGCATGAAGAACATCACTTGTGCAAGCTAACGCCCTGAGGCACGTTCACTGTCCAACTCGAACACTGGTCTACATGTGTAAAATCTCTTCCAACGCACGTAGATGGCATTTAGCATGTTTTGCATGCACAACTCAGCCTCTAAAGCATTCTTACTCAATACTAATAGTTTGAAACCTTATTTACCTATAAGACTGGACGGAATACGGTAGACTTCGGTTAGAACTGACAGGGTATTACATTCTTGCACAATGCAAATATGTGAATAAGATTATCAAAAGAGGACAATACTATGCATTGACCATAAAAACCACACATTGGCATCGAAAAGTGGTAATATCAAGAGTTCAATGATCAAATCTCTTAATTTATTGGCATCTCTTAAGCTCATTGTCCTCATTGCTAAAATTAACACACGTCTCTTTAGTCGTAGAGTAAGCTTGGCGTTTTCATTCATTTACAAGCATAAGGACCTTACTTGTATCTTTTTCTTACATTTTCCATTGCTTTCATTTTTATTTTAGGTGCTACAAACGAGTTAGTGAATTAAGGGCCCGCTGTGATAACACTTATTTATTTATAACGAAGGTACTTATCATTTCCAACTCGAGGTTGGGACCCTATGAACTTATTCTGGTTTAGGTTCACCCTCAAAAGTGAAGTACAATCATTAAAGCATTTAATTTTAGCACTTAGCCTTCTTAAAATTAGCTAAGCCTACTCTAACTTTAATACCATTTAATCAATCAAGCAAAATCATTTAAAAATGAGTTCGAAAGCTTACTGTCATACCACCACGTAATAGACTAAGATCACTGGTCACTAAAAAACTCTTAATCTTACCGCCTAAAAATGCCAAATTATGGTTCACATGATTAACAAATAGCAATGCTTCCTCAATCGCACATGATAAAAACATACTTAAACACGAAAAGCTTCCTTCAACAAGACCAAATTCCAAGGCATCTATAATGAGTTTAATGTATTTTGAAATTTTTTTGATGAAAAACCAAGCTCGAACCAAGCAAGAATGAACTCAAATAACCATACAAGTGATACCCAAAACAATCACATAAGCATCCAAAATTAAACCCCTCCCCCACACTTATTTTTAACATTGTCCCCAATGTTTAACAAATGTAAGTCCGAATCAATCTACACAAGCATAAAACAAAGGGGACAAGTCCAAATCTTGCATATGAAGCACAAAATTAAAATGAAAGGGTTTAGAGATGCTTCTCTACTCTCCATTAGTAGTTGCCTATTCTTGCCTATTCTCTACAATTAGGTGTAGCCTCTTGGTTTTTCTCTAATGAATGCTCTCTTTGTTTTTCATTAGGCTCTCCCTTTGTCTCCTTAGCACCTAAAGGTTGTGGGTTGGAGTAGGTGGATAACATGCAACAAGACTCTACCATTTTAGCATCATTTTCATAAATATCAAGTGTGGCTATTTTCAAATTGCTAAAAATGTTAAAGTCTTATTTTTCACTCCCTACCTAAAGTTCAAAATCCCCTTGTTTACATCAATTAGAACTCCTCTCGTTGCTAAAAATGGTCTACCAAGTATAATGAGAAACTCTAATTCACTATCCATTTCAAGCATATAAAAATCAGCAGGAAAGTAAACCTTACTAACCTTTACCAAGATATTTTCCACAATTCCCAAAGGATGCTTGAAGTATCAGTCGGCAAGTTGGAGTGAAACGGTTGTCAGTACAAGTTCTTCAATCCCAAGCTTGTTGAATATGAAGTAGGGCATAAGGTTGAACAAGGCTTCAAAGTCACACAATGATCGTTTGATGGTCACATTCCTAATTGAGTAAACAATTGTAAAACTTCCCAGATCTTTGAGTTTTGGAGGTAGCTTGTTTTGAATCATTGTACTACATTCTTCAGTTAAAACAACCGTGGCATAGCCCTCTAACCTCTTTTTGTTGGCCACAATTTCCTTCAAGAATTTGGTATGAGGCATATGTGCAATGGCTTATATAAAAGGAATGTTCAATTGAAGCTTTTTGAACATTTCCAAAATCTTCATGAACTCATTTTCAACTTTGTGAGCCTTCAACCTTTGAAAAAATGGAATATGAGGCACATAAGGCTCACCTCATCTTTTTGGTTGGAAGAGAGATCTTTTTCACACACCTTATCCTCTTTAGCCTCACTTTCATACTTGGGTTCTTCCACCATACACTCATTTACCTTATCTTTTCTAAATACCTCCTCTACATTTGGCTCTTCAAGCTCTTTCCCACTTCTCAAAGTGATAGCCATGACACTTTCTTTAGGATTCACTTGAGAGGTGCTAGAGAGCTTCCCTTTTCCTTTATCTGACAAGGTTTTGGCTAGTTCCCTACTTGCCTCTCAAGATTTTGGATGGTGGCTTGTTAAGCTTGGATAAATTGATCCACCTTTGCATCCCTAGCTTCCATCTTAGACATAAATTACAAAGCAATCCTCCAATGGTGGCCTTTTGTCTTGGTTGTATTGTTGGGTGGTTGTTGAGGTTGGTTTTGTTGGAATGGTGGTGGTTTTTGGTAGCCCGAGAATCCCATAGGTCTAGCTTGATTGGTGTTGGTATTTAGGTCTTTCCAAGAAAAATTTGGGTGATTACACCAAACCGGATTATAAGTGTTTAAGTATGGTCCTTTCTAGGTTGATGCTTCCCAAAATCACGCACATAATTGACTTCCTCACATCCAACACCAGCTCCTCTAGCCATCCCACAATTCATGCCATTGTGTACCAACATACCACAGAAAGCACATTGCTCCTTAACCATGGCTAAGGCTACAAATGAGCCAAGCTTTTCGCGAGTTACTCTACGTTCAGCTCGATAAAACCTCTTACATGATGCTAATTAATAAACAAATCAAGTTTGAACAAGATTTTCAACTCGAATCAATAAACGAGCAAGCTCAAAAAGCTAGCAAACTGGTTCTCATATGTGTTCATGAACAACATTCGTAAACAAACTTGTTTGTAGGCTCGTTTATATATATACATGTATATATGTATATATAAATGTATATATGTTTATATATGTTTTAAACTAAATTATGAAAAAAAAACTTATGTTTAGAAAATTATTTAATATTTGAGCCATATTAACAAAAATTCAAGTTCACATTAATTGACTATGCCTATAAAATCACAAGCATACTTTCATAATAACTAATATTATGTTGAACTTGTGAAACAAATTCAAACTTCTAGTAGTTTTCTGTTCAACTGCATGCTCAACACAATTTTATTGAACAAACCTAAATTTAAATGTATTCTTTTTAGAGCTTTTGTCGAATTTGAATTTGCAATCTCGTTTACGATTTTATTTAAGCCTTTGTTGAGCCGAGCTCGAAAAGCTCGCGAACAAACTATTGAGCTCGCGAGCCTTGTGGCGAGCTGAGCTTGATCAAGAATTTGAGCTCAAGGAAGAGCTCAAGTTCAAGCGCAAGCTCGAAAAAATTTAGTCAAGTAGAGCTTCAACACTCCAAAGCTCAGATCGATTACTCTCCTAACCATGGCATTGGCATTAAGAATTAAATTCATATTCCTTCAAATATCATCAACCTTTGAAGCTAAATCAAGAGAAATGAAAGTCCTTACCTCATTTACAAATGCTCTCTTACCCTTAACCGCTTTTTGTTGAGAGTTTGTAGCCAACATCTCATATATATCATAGACATCCTTGATGGTCTTGTCTTCAAAGTAGCCTCTTGCGACGGTATCAACAAGCATTTGTCCATGCATTGTGAGCCCAACATATAAAAATTGTGTGAGAGGAGCCAATGAGAATTGATGGTGTGGACGGTGGCTTAAAAACATCTTGAATATTTTCCATGCTTCATGAAACGACTCACCGTCAATTTGTGAAAACGAACAAATCTTATTTCAAAGCTCAACCATGTTTTGTGGAGAGTAGTACTTCATCATAAACTTCTCATAGACCTCCTCCTATGTACCAAGTGAACCTTTCGACAAGTTAATTAACCATATCTTTGCCTTATCCTTCAATGTATAAAGGAAACATCTCATTTGAAGCTCATCTTCGGTTAGATCATCGAGAGGAAATGTTTGGATTGTAGTGTAAAACTCCCTTAAGAAAGTAAATGGATCTTCTCCCGGCAATCCATGCAATGATGGTTACATGTTGAAGTGAATGGTCTTCAACTCATAATTGCATGCTCACGGGCTCAACCTAATGCAAAAAGGTGATGCTCCAATCACCGGGCGTTGAATCTCCCATAAGCTCATCCTAACCAGCATTTTTTGTCCAACCCCCTCAATCGGTGGTTGCCCAATACTTTCACCATTGCCTTGGTCCCCCATTTGCCTAGGATTTTCAGCCATCCTTGCCCTTTGTTTATTAGCTAGATTAGCCCAATAGCATCAAGGGGATGTTACCAATGTCTTCCAAGCTTCAAGTTCTCCTTATGTTCATGTACTACCTAAAAAAAAAAAAAAAAAAGAAAACAAACAAACGTGAAAGTAAAACAAAAGGCAGCAATTAATAACATCGATCTGCAACAATGGCGCCAAACACTTGATCGTGTTCTTACACGCACACGAGAGTCAATATAGTTTTAACGCTCAAGAGTATCCTAGGGTATCGAATTCTCAGAGAACGTGACTTAATTGTGATAAAAAACAAAAGAAAATAAAATCATGTTGGTTTTTGGGATTTTTGGTTAAATAAAATGAAACACAAAGCAAACAATGAAAACTAGGAAAAAAAAGTGTGAAAATCAACAAGAGAAAAGCGTTGGACTTTCAAGCTTTCAGCTAGGGAATTCTAATTAGCTAAACCAATGGAAGGGTATCTAGGGTTGAGTATTCTCTTCGCTAAACTAGTTTGGAGAATCTCTCAATGTCATCTAAATCATTCCTACATTAATTAAGATGGTCTTTTCAACCTCACTTAAGTTAATTAGGGTCATTAGGCTAATTAAAAATTTCATTTAACACCTTATAGGCATAAGTATATCTTTATCCTAAACCACACAATTTTATTATCTGTAGCTTCATTTAGTCTTATCTCTCGATCCATCAACTAAAATTGCTAAAATTATGACTATGGTGACCAATCTAAGTCATAATCACATAAAACACATCATCAAACCAGCCCAACAAGTCAATAGATCATAAACATTAACAAACACAAAAACTCAATCATAGGCAAAGCATAATCATCATTCCTAGTCTACATCTTTATACCCCAACTAGAAAAATCAAGCTAATATATTTAAATCAAACATAAAAACATTATTCATTAAATAAAACATAAAATTTAAATAATAAAGAGGAAAATTTTGAGAAAACAAAACCCAATAAGCCTTGATGAAGATGCCCAACAAGGAAGCTTGGGATGATTGATTTTCTCTCTCCCTTCATTTGATCTATTCTAAATTGTTCTTAAAAAATGTAAAAGATGATTTCTAGAAGTCTAAAGATGTCTAAAAGAAGTGAAAAAACAAGATTTTTATACCCTTTGTCCAAGCCACAAAACCCTACAAACTATCTCCTAAAAATGCCTCTACACATGTGCCTTGGTCCCCCACTCTTTTTGTCTTCATTCGGAGTTGTTTTTGGCCACCTGTAGGATGCCACAACCATCTGTCTTCAAAATACACCAAATTTTGCTTGTCATGGCCATGACACCCCTTTTCTTCATGAAGTCTTTATTTTCTTCATGCTTTCTTGAGTTCGCTTGGACCCTTTCCTTTTGCACCTTTTTCAACTCATTTTCACCAAATTAATTCATCCTAAAAACATCACAAATATCACATGAATTTCATCGTAAAAATATGATTTATATGATGAAAATAAATATGTTCTTGCTTGATTAAACAAGTAAATTTAGGACACATCAGTTTGAAACTAAAATGTATTAATTTAGCTGAAGGAATTAGACTTTCTAACAATCTTGTCCATTAATTTGTTTCTTTGTTTTTTTTATTCTTCCAATCACTTGAACATGCTACAATGCAAAAATTTGCTCTATAATTTCACTAACAGCGAACATGACTTATTTTGAAGATGAATTGTCAGTAACTGATAGCTGCAACTCTGCATCATAACTTTTTTCTTCCTTAGCTTCTTCTCTTACTGGCAGTGCTGCAAATTCCTCTAGATCTTTGCTTTTACCCCACAATAGAATGTACAAACCAAGTACAACTATAACAAATCCAATAACACTGTTGGTTGAAAAAATTAGAAGACGTTAGGCAATGATTAATCGGTTCTAAGTACATTCCAAGTACGACTATAACAGATCCAATAACATTTTTGGTTGAAAAAAATTAAAAGACATTTGGAACAATTAATCGATTTTAAGCTAACGGGATTAGAGAAATCTAGTAATTTACCTTTTAAGATAGAGTGGTTCATGCAAGAAAGCAAAACCAAATAGGACCTCTTTTCTTGACACACAACAACATCCCCACATAGCACAACACTGATCCTACCATTTCCTATCTCACCAAATAAACATCAATTTTCAGGAACTAAATCTTTTTCTGATCATCCAGTCAAAAGTGAACAATCATATAAGAAAGATACAATCTTGGACATTAAAAGATCAATGATTAGTTGAGCAAAATCAACGATTACCAAACCAATTACTACTAAAAAAATAATCAATGTCAAGCATTCAAAAACACTGAAAGCCACAAACAAAAATTGAATTGACCCGGTCGACGTTCACCCAGCATCGATGTGCCGCCGCCTCCACCTTCAGGAGAACTGTGAAAAAGAAAGGAAAAAAAACTAAACAATATGAGTCTTCAAACATGTGATTTCAGAAAAGAATTAGAAAAGAGAGAAAGAGCTTAGACAGAAGCCAATTAGGTGAAAATTTAGTACTAAGAGATCTGAGAGATCGGAAATCAAACAAATGGAAAATAGAGCCACGCCCAGGACTTGAAACCGGCGTAAAAATCGTCAAGGTCAAGCCTCTGTTTTCTTCTGTTGCAAAAATTGTCATAAATCAAATCAAATTCATGGAAAACACAAGAAAGTGAAAAAGACATAAGGGAAAAGAGGAAAACACAGACTTCTACTTTGAAAATCGTTCTAAATAAAACCAATTAAAGTGGGAAAGTGAATAGAAACAAAGGGGCATCGTCATTGAGGTGAAGGAAAATGCTGACTTACAACGATTAAAGAAAGAGGAAGAAGAACGGCGGAGAGAAAAAGAAGAAGAAAGAGGAAGAACAAATGTCATGTAATTAGGTTTAAAAAAATGGTTCAAAGTTGTTGTCAAGCGGCGGAGAAAGAGAAAGAAAAAGGAAGCAAAGCAAAACTGCTGAAGGAGAGAGATTAAAATAAACAGATGTCAAAGAATGCAATGCTAGATGTCATAGTTTTAGGAAGTCAAATGTTAAAATTTTAACATGAATCTAAATTGTTTAGTATATTTATATAGATTCATAACATCTACTAGATTCGCAATCAAAGGCCAAATTTCCACTAAGGGCCAATATACTAAAAACAAGTGTGTACAATATTATTTTTATAAATGAAATAATAATTTTATGGTTTTCTTCTTTATGTTGGAATTCACGGCTAAAATATGACATTTATACACATACATAGCAGCGGATATAACAAAATTTAATGCCTTGAATTCCCCCAAGGACCCATGCATATCAACATATATAATTAAGGTTGGAAGATTTACCTTTCACCAAGGCACGATCGATCGGTTGTATGAAACGTTGGTGTAGCTCTTTGTA
>CAODLS010790938.1:0-28357 GCA_948243855.1 Flueggea neowawraea | reverse complement strand
TGGACCGTCCACTGGTTCACAGATGGACTTCTTAAGTGAACTTCATCGTGCCATTCACAATGCCGATGCCAGTTCCAACAAGTAGCCCCGTGCATCGCTACTCGATGTGAATGTTGCATCTGGATGTGGACCTTATTACTTTCGTAGCTCGGCTGCTCGCTACTGCTTATTTATGTTTGGTAAAACTCGAATATGTTCTGCTCAACTGGAAAAATGTAACTTATATGACCAAGAGTTTGGTCCTGTGGTATTGAGCATAATGCTTGTATGACAAAAAAAAGTTGGGTTCATGTATGATTCATGCTACAAAAAGTTCTTAGGCATACTGGAAGATCATTCGTATCTTTGAATACATCTTTAAGCTACAATGCTCAGCAGTATTTATTGGATGCAGTAGGATTGGGTACTCTTCAATTAGCTCTATGCAATGCAACTAGATATTGAAGTGACAGTGCTACTACTAAGTTTTGTATTCTGGTTTAAGTAGAATAAAGAAAATTTTGCTCGAACCCCGACTGATGATCCTTAGTTTGTCTTAACTCTTTTTTTTTTTTGTTTTTTTTTTGTAATTGTTGCTCATGAAATTTGAATGCAGAGCTTGAACTATCAGTCATTTTTTATTTATCAGTTTGTCTTCAACTCAAATTAGTTTGTGAAACTGCTAATTTGTCGAAATACCTTAAAAGTATATTAAAATAAATGCAGACGTCATTCACATAATTAAAAACATGGTTCAATAAATCAGAAGTTGCTCTCAAAGGTTGCATTTTCTTCTCTCTCAACAAAGTATTTTTAACGCAGAATTGCACGGTCACATGAATTGGGAAACATATGCATGAATTGTTTCTAATGATTTGATTTGATTCCATGGGCAAGAATTGCAATATATAATTTGTCAATTATCTTACAATAACATCAGTAATGAAAGTTAAAAATAATGGAGCTTTACAGCTTCATTAGAAATTATTATTATAAATTTTCTTTCCAAACAGCAATAATCCCTTGAGCCGCCAAACGCTTTTCCACCCAAAAGACGATATGTTTGCTAGTAATTTTCTTCTCATCAACCAGAAATGGCTCCACTGTACTTGCTCCTGATCCATACGAGGATAACGAAAACCCTCTTGGACCTGACCACAATCACCAATAATAATATTACTTGAATTGTGCTGTAACTATATCTGCAAGCAAAAAATCTAATAAGTAGCACAGGTTCAATTTTGTTAATTCGGTGTTTAAGGTGGGTTGGACATTTTTCTTAAAAAAAGGGGTCTAATAAGTACCTGTAAGGTTACCACTAGGGAAGAATGCCCAGAACGAATAGGGTTTGCCCTTCTTCAGAAAGGAACCTTGCAACTGTTTTTCACAGAATAAAAAAAGTTAAAGACACTGAAGCAATTTCACTTGGGCTATTTCTATATTGACTGAATAAAAAAATTCAGTCAGTTAATTACATTGCATAGCAGCAGTCACTAATTAGATTAAATGCAATTATGCAAAGATCATCTCTGAAAATCTCGGCCTAAATCTTGTTTTTGGTCCTTTTGCTTTCATAAAAATTTCAGAGTTCCCCTCTATTTTAGAACATTTATAAAATTTTATACCAATAAAGTGATAGAAACATCAGTGTGAAGGTGTAGAAGACTAACTCTGTTATCCTGGAAAGACAACTCAAGTTCAGAGATATCATCTTGAGCTTCGAGGATTGCTTTCAATGAAGGGATCACATCCTCCTCCATCATCTCAGGCAGCGGCTTCGCCGGAGCTTTTGCAGCAGGTTTTGCCCCTGCAGTTGCTGCTTTTTTCTCTGCTTTCTTGACTTCCTTAGCATCAGCAGCAACTAATGAAAACCCAAAAAACATCGTATTTCTTTCTCTTCAATAAAGGAATTATCACAGAACATTAATTTGGTACAAACTCATGGTTTGTCATAATACAGAACATTCTCACATTAACATTCCTGAAAAACTGAAATGAACATAGGCATCAAGGCTAAAACACAATACAAGTACGAGAACTTACCAGTGGAAGTAGATGACTCCTGCACAGGAGAACACGCAACGATTCTTGTCGTCGCTACTGACATCCTAACTGTCTGTCACAAACAAATACAGATTGAACATGACATATTTTGGATTTCAATAAATGAAATACAAACATCATTTTTCAGTCTACAGTTCTGCAACAAAACTTGTTACAGTTGAAAGTACAACAGTCTATTGCTGCTTCAGATTGCAGTTAAAATTAACTGAAATTCTGTCACTTATATTTATCTTTCTGTATCTGCGGATGAAATAATCCAACAAAGGTAAGAGCTTATCTTTGTAATTGAGACATACAAAGAGTGAAGAAAAACTTGCATCTATCAAAGAACGTCACATACCAAAGAGATAATGGAGTTTTGAGCTCTGGATTTCTTGCAGAAACAAGATGGTGTTGAAGGAAAGCTGGAAACACCCATGGTTCCACCCCTTGTTGCCATCTTATCGAACAAATGCATGAAAAAAGAAAAAAGATAGTTGCTTTGATGATCTTTCTGTGAATATGTTTTCGTTTTTAATCACCACTCATTTTCTCTTGTTTTTATTTTGTACTATTTGTTGTTTTATCAGGAAAATAGAACAGAAAGCAAGAAGGGTCACCCCAAACTTGGAAAGAGAGGCTCTTGGAGTGAACATAGTCTTCCTTGAACCACACAATGCCAGATAAATATATAACACTAATTTAATATTTTCTCTCTTTATGGCCTCAAACATAAGTTTCATTTTTTCTTGTCTTTGTTCAGGTCTGTGGGCATGGTTTTTAACAGTCTCTGTTTGTTTGGCTATTTCTGTTGATTTCTAAAGCCATTTCAAAAATCATTTGTTTCAAACATAAATATTTTTACTGATAAATGAATAAATAATTCAGTTTCAAACATGAATTTTTATTACTGATAAATGATCAAATCAAGAAAAAAAAAGACATAACATAGTATTTTCTTTGGGGTTGGGGTCCCAAAGTTTGCTACCAAGCAGAGAGTCTTTGCAAATATGACAAACAAACAACAGAAGATATCAAGTTTTTTCCTGCAACTGCAAGAACAGAAAAAAAAAAAGTACAAACTTCTCCACCCACATTGCAATCCAATCCTGGCTTGTGTTTATGCTGCTGAAACTTTCACAACTTCCCTCTCGAATAGCCTGTCCAGAAACATATATTTTTAAATTAACTACAAACAAACCAGAGATCGGAGAAAAAAAGGTTGCCACTCAGATTAAGAATCAAAAACAACTCAGATCACTTGTGAAGCTGAAACTGCTAATGTGCAAAGTAGAACAAAAGAGTGCTTTTAAAGGATGTTGAAACAACTGTTCTTCTTTATAGTTTAAATCTTACAATCCAATGTAAGCCATTGTAGCCCAACATTTATTTAAAGTTTAAATTTGACTTCAGAAATTATTGTATATAATTATCATATACAAAAATCAAGATGTATCTGATAAAAGATAGAGTAGAAAAAGGAGATTTTTAAAATATTTACTATAAGATGTAATATTTTTCTTATTATGTATTTAATGAAAAATGCGTAACCTTAATTTAAATAATTATTTTTAAACTCTTACGTAATTAACATTATTTAAAAATTTATTATAAACTTGGAAGTATATTGTATATAACCAATATAAAAGTAAGTGAAAAGAGAATCATGGGAAAATTCTTTTTATACCAAGTTTTTAAGTGACTTTTATTTTGTCTGGAATAGATAAGTAGCTCAAATTTAAAAGAGGACTTTAGTACACCATCTTCTTATAATTTTATTGTATGCATTATAATTTGGAAATTATGCTATTAATAATGCATTTTAAAAAATAGTTTTTCTATGCCATCTTTTATTTATTAACATTTTACATTTTTATATATTGTTTATATGTAATATATTGCAAGTAAAATTAATTTTAAAGTATATTATTTGATCATAATTTTTTGATAATCATTCAAATGTTTAGATTTGCAATCAAAATCAAAGGTTGAAATGGCAAACAAAAAAAGAAATCAAAGGTTGAGTTAGAATTGCAATTGAAATAGCAAAATCTTATTTAAGAGGAATATATGGGAAGAGAATTACCATTAATGAAAGATTGATGCCACTCATCTTCTATTTAGGGGTAGAAGATGACTCTAGGGATATGCTCCAATCTCCTAAAATCTTCGCCACCTCCATTGACCTTGTTTACTAAATCATTGGAAAGATTGATGAACTTAACTGTTGCTAATTTAGAGAGATGCTCTACGCCGAATGGCACATTCTCCATGCTTGGACAGTTTTTAATGAAAAGTTCTGCAAGACCAGGCATTGAACCCTTCTGCACTTCAACCCTTCGCAAAGCTCGCAACTCGTTCAACCCTAAAACCTTCAGTTTCTTAAACTTTTCCGCTTTAAAACACAACTCATCTCCTTGGAAAGCATTTCGAAGGTTAATCTGAGCTAAATTGGGTAAATCTTGAATGGCTTCTAAGATGTTATCGCACAATTGACTCCCCCATAACCATAAAGAAGTCAGGCAATAAAGGGATTGGATCCACCATGGTAACTTTTCCATACGTCCTATCGAGTTTAGGTGCTTGAGAAACGTAGGAGGTGAAGAAATGCTTTGCAAATAATTGATTTCTTCCTCATCTTTTGATTCAACCGATAAATCTTGAAGACTTTCTAGCTTTTCGACTGAGGAATATAATGCCGGCCCATATTCTTTTTTCAGCTGGAAAATAACAATACATCTCAACTGTGTCAATTTCCCCAACTCTTGAATTACATCAATGCCGCCTTCCACATTTAGTTCTATGTTTCCGAGGCTTTGTAGACAAGTTAAACATCATATACCAGGGAATGCAGCAAAACCACGACGTTGGGAATAATTGAACACAGTAAGTTCACGTAACTGCTGAAGCTTCAGGATTGTATGTGGCAAACTGGTAACATTGTTTTCTGCTAGGTTTAAGTACTGCATGTTCAGAAGCCTCCCAATAGAAGATGGAATCTCTCTTATATTGTTGTTTGCTAGGCTTAAGTGCTGCATGTTCAGAAGCCTCCCAATCGAAGATGGAATCTCTCTTATATTGTTATTTCCCAAATTAAGATATCTCAAATGGTACATTTTGGTGATTTCGTTTGGAAATATCTCCAAATTGGCTCCTCTCAAGTCGAGAACTTTAAGCAGCCTAAGATTACCAGCCAATGAGGCAAGTGGAAAATCACTGACTCCGAACACCAGTAATGACCGGAGTACACATCGTTGCCTATTGTCAGGTATATTTCCCACTGTATGGTGAATAGACAATCGGCGACCACTTTTAGGCCATCTCCTGGTTATCTCGTCGACTACTGCTGCAAAGTTTTGATCTTTTGCCTTGGAAAGTATGACCTCTAGCAATAAGTCATGGATGCGGCAGTATGACTTAAAAGAATCACCAATTATAATCAAGCTTCTATCAACAAGCTCATTCAAGTAACTGTCAGCAACTTCTTCCAGAGTTTTTCATTCATTTTCTTTCACAAAACCTTCGGCAATCCATAGTGAAACCAAACCATGGCGATTCATTATAAAATCTTCTGGAAACATACTGATATGTAACATACATGCTTTTAAATTGAAAGGCAAATCATTGTAACTGAGCGACAAAATTCTTTTTAAACTTAGGATTCTATCGCTCTGAAATTCACCACTAAGATTTCGACTCACCATTTCCCATTCATCTGCACTACCATTTCTCTTTGCTGCCAATACACCACTGACAGCTACAATAGCAAGAGGCAATCCGCGGCATTTTCCTATTATTTTTTGGGCGATACCACTCAAACGCTGAGGGCATTGATCCTCCTGAAATGTCTTGGTGCAAAAAAGTTTAAGACAATGGCTCCAACCGGTACACCTCACCTTTAAAATCTGAGCAGGAAGCTTCGGCTACTTTATCATTACGTGTTGTTAGAATCACTCGACTGCCTTGCTTGCTTTTAGGTAATGCATGCTTGATTGCATCCCAGTAACCTTCACGCCATATTTCATCAAGAACAAGAAGGTAATTGCGGTCTCGAAGGAGGCCTTTGATAACTTTCTTCAAATCATGGCTCTCCATTCTGTCCATTCCTTCAGGTTTTTGTTGCTTGATTTCTTCAAAGATTTGGTGAATTATATTTCTCAAGAGTTCTTCTGTTTTGAATGATTGTGATACAGTAACCCAAGCATGGATCTTGAAATGTTTTTGCACAGCAAAATCGTCATAAACTTTCTTCATGAGGGTGGTTTTGCCCAATCCTCCCATTCCTACCACTGAAATGACTTTGAGGGTGGAGTCTCCCTCCAAAAGCCAGCCAAGCAGTTCCTTTTTCGCACCATCGATGCCAACTAACTCATCTTCTTCTAGCAGGAGTGCATTGCCTCTCTGTTCAGAGACAATACTGCTGGCAGCAGCAGAACGTTGAACTTGCTCTGGTATATTAAGTTGGTATCGTTGACGTCGTTGGGAGGCATCGATGATTCTGGATTTCAGGTGCTGTATCTGAGAAGCGATTTCATGTCGGTATTTCAAATTCTTGAACTTATCACACATATTCTGGCTGCCCCTCTTCCATCGCTTCTTAGTTGAAGCTTATATTCATCAAGAGTGTCTTCAATTTCAAAAGCAATCTCCCTGACTTCCTTAACCCATACACTGAGTTGAGGATCTGCAGGTTCTTCAATCAACTCTGCCGCTCTCAGAAAAGGCGTCATGTGCTCTAATTCATGGCCAATGAACTCAACATCTCCTCAAACCGCACCCAGTAACTTCTTCTCTTCCTTGAGGAAGACAGAAATCTCACCAGCCAAGAAGGAGACAATGGCTTCTGTCATTCTTGAGAATAATACTTGCTAGAGATGTCACAAAGTTATAGGATTTTTTTTTGTCAGCAAAAAAAAGGAGCTGGAGACTACCGAGAATAGATACTTCTTTACTGATCGTGATCATGCAAGTAATTATTTCCTGTTGTAATATATCGTTTACTCGGCGGTAACCGTGATATATTTACTATGATACCCACTAAAAACTCGCAGAAAAATACGCCCACAAAAAATTCAAAGACGCCTAAAAAAATAATAATGAGTCTCAAATCTAAGTCTGCCGTTCCTTTTCTGCTGACCACCTGTCAGGAGGTAAAATTATAGGATTTTAGGAATGAATGGATAATATTTGCTAATATTAGGAGAGATTTCCTTTTAAAAAAACAATATTAGGTGAGATTTCTGTCTTGAGAGTAAACGTTTCCAATCATTTATTCGCTTGAGAATAATATTTGCTAAAATCCATTCATTCTTTTTTTTTAATTGAAGCTAAATTTTATTACTGTAAATAAGTGGTACAAATAATCGTTTTATACATTCGATTAGATAACACAAAGGGTTGACAATGACAATTAAAAGGTCAAGCCAATTTAATGACATTAATAGCCGAATAATCTGCAACAGTAGATTGAACAACATAACAAATTGAACCGAGCAATAGAAACCTAGCAACAAGCTAGAAATAAAACAACAACAACAAAGACTGGATCTAGAGCTAGATCCGAACTGGACATCGAGCGTGCGTTCGTCGAGCCAAAGACCAGCATATCTGGACCACCCACCGACGTGACAGTCGCCACCCGCTGGCACCTGACCACCACCATCGTCGCTGGAGGAGCCGCCCTCCACCACCAGCTGAGACTAGAAGAGAAACTCACCTGCAGGGGGCATAAAACGGGAACAAAGCTGACCAAATCATGGACAAAAGCCATGCCAAAAGAGGGAAAACCCCCTAACCAAAAAGATCTAACAAATCTCCACTAGATCCAAAATTATTAGAGCAAAACAGAAAGGCGGAGAGGAGGACGCAAGGGGCTGCCATAGTCTGAAAAGAGAGGAGATGAGGGTGGGAGACGACGGAGGAACGGAGAGGGAAGGGGTGGACAAAAGAGGAAAGGAGTAGGAGAGTCGGAGAAAAAGAAAGGAAGGAAAAGGACGGAAGGGGGGCCACCGCCAGTCAGGAGAAGCCGGCGACAGCCCCAGGGAAGAGATGGAGGTTGGGCGGCGTCAAGAGAGAAGGGAAAACTTTCAGGGTTTCTTTAATAAGACTAACTCACCATGGCCTTAAGTGAATGAATGTTTCCAATCACCTCTTTTACCAAGGCCAATGGGTTCGACCACTTCTTTTGTTTTAAGACTTTCCGAGTCTATTTGCAGCAATCATACATCTTCTTTTCCTTTTTCCACGAGGGATGGGTTTCCACAGCCTGCAATTGTCTTCTGTATCTTCTTTGTTCGTTCGGTTTTCACTGACGGCAGCACATTGATAATTGCTCACCCACTAACTGTTTGATGATATTTACGAAAGTAGTGTGGCTCCAACCTTCTATTATAAAAAAATATCAACTGAAGAATTTATATTAATTTCCTAAAAACTACTAAATGCTAAAGATTCCTTATGTTATCTATAAACTTTCTTTTTCAACCTTTTTCTTTACGTAATTATTCTGTATTTATTGTTCAGTGGAAGAATCCGTTTCAGGAAGGAAAAAAAAGAAAAAACACTTCTATTTACCACCATGTTTATAACACAGGAAGCTTATTACCTGTCAGAAACCAACCTTTGCTGAAAATTAGTGAATTGAATCGCATCTGAAAGTGCAGGTCTTTCAGCAGAAAGTTTGTAGATTAACAAAGAATCTTGATAATTTAAGTTTGTAGATTAACAAAGAATCTTGATAATTTGCAGATGACCTACTTTCATCGTTTGTTCAAGTTATAACCCTTTGTTATTCACTTATTCTTTTTTCATTTCCAGTACAGGTATACACTATTTAACCCTCTCATCATTTGAGATGTAAGAACATCATCTGCAGTTTGATTTTCCTAGAATTTTATCTCCATTTACATTACTGTGAAGTGAAGAAGAGAATTCAAGGGAAAAAAAGAAGTGAACAGAACAATAGGTATTCTAGAGATGTAGAATTATTGTTTCCAGCATTGATAATTCAGCTCAAATACATCACACAATCTTTCTTTTTTTCTTTTTTTTTGTTCTCTGAATTGCAGATATGTTCATAATCGTGAGAAGGAAGCTCAAGATGTAGGAATAGCAGATGTTCAGATTGCAGAATACAATTATTCATGGAAAAGAAAAGCACAGAAAGACAATATACACAACTACCCCTTACTATTTGAGGCATGAGAATATCACCTAAAGTTTAGATCCCCAGCTAATTCAGCTACATTTTATTACTCCTCTGCAACAGTAGTGATTAGAAAGAGAATAAAAGAAACATCATTGTCATAGATATTCGAGACCATTTTGTTAACAGGTGAAGATTACCCAGCACCATCAGTGTTTTGCTGGGAGAATACACCAGTACATGAATACGTTCTCAAACCTTCAAGATGAATTATTAACAGCTCCACATAAACCTTGAGACGAATATGTGAGAAAATGTGGATAAATTCTCCAATGCCTTCTCTCAGAACAATGCTACAAGTCCTCTGTGGATCAAGTCTAAATGATTTTTCAAGAAAGTGGTCAATTTCTTTTCTCCTTGTAATCAAATCGGCTTCTTTTCCCAGTACGACAGTTGGAAACTCCCACAGACCAGCAAGCAGACCTTCATCAGGCCTTTTTATAAAAAGAAACTCGCTACTGGTATGATGTCTTGCACCTGAATCTTTTCTTTCCAGTATCTCCACAACACAAACAGCAGAAAATTCGTGTCTTTGTTTCAGCTTTACTACTTTAGTTGGATAATCTGTAACCATTGCGGATTTATCCTGCTTTGAGATTGAAAGTGCACGACATTGACCAGTAATAGGACACAAGGTGCACTTTGGGTTCAATGGGGTGCATATGGTTGCACCAAGCTCCATCAGAGATTGGTTGAAATCCCCAGGACGAAAAGGATCAACTAATTGAGCTGCTAATTTCCTGTGATAGTTCTAAAAAGTGTTTGAATGCTGAACTACTTAGAAGGAGGACAAACTCTAGGGAGAGTAGGACTTACCAAAACTTCTTGACAGTGGCACTGTCTTTTGGATTGGCAGAAATCTCCTTCAACCTAGCAAGCACCCTTATTACGTTTCCATCAACAACAGGCACCACCTGACATTTCATTTAGTAAAGTTCCCCTTGGAATAATTCAAAAGGACAAAAAAATGCAGAATTTACTCACTTCATTGAATGCTAAGGAAGCAATTGCACCTGCTGTATAGTCTCCTATCCCAGGAACTTTCCGAAGGGAAGAAACTTTATTAGGAAATGAACCTCCCCCTGCAATGATCATCTTGGCTCCCTAGTAAATGGAAACCAAGCTTTGTCACTCTCTACCACATTAGTAAAGAAACGACTACAAATGTAAAACACAGTTTTTAAGATAATGCATTCAATCTTTATGGTCTAGAGCCAATAAACCCCTCATGCATTATGTCCAAAGCACCATTACTATAAAAGATATGAAAAGTTTCAGAGTAAATGAAACTAAGAATCTCTAACAAAGATTCCCCATTTATCAGTCTGTCAAGTAGTCAAGTACATTGTCATCAAACGCTCATACACTATAACGGAAGCAAAATTTTCAATCCCACCCAAATCAAACAGGAAAACTCAAAGACATAAATAAATTGAAATCAATTCAACAAAAAAGAAAAAAGAAAAAAACCGGTGAAATTAACGTTCCCATGTATTCAACTTCAACAAAAACTACAATACAACTAATCCACATCTCACCTCTAACAAAAAACGAGCTCTCCTGTAATACCCCAAACCTGCCCACATCTCATTCACCTCCTACACAAAACGAAAATCACATTCACTCATAAATCAAATCAAATAAACACGACACATGAAAATAATAGTACTAATAAAGTCATTAACTTTACATCCAGGGAGGCCTTGGAAAGATGGCTAATGGTGGGCCACTTCATCATCCACCTGTTGTAGTAATCAATAACGATCTGAACTCTTGTTTGCTGAAGCATCACTTCCGAAACCCACACACCATATGCTCTCTTCTCCTTGTCTTCTTCGTCAAGATTGTCGTTTTCTTCTTCTTCTTCATTGTTTGGTGACACCCTCCATGGAAGGTCACGGTGGTTATGGTCATACCAGTAAAGTAACGATGTTCTGATTTGTTGGGTTTCTTTGTCACAGAACAAGTCTTCAATGTCAGACACTGTGTCGATGCTGGTGTTGCCATCTTGTTCAATCTCGTCTTTATTTGGCCTTGTTGTTGGGGTTGTTTTCTTGGGTTTTTTTGAGTGCTTCATTGGCAGTGGAATTGAAGTAAAGTTAGTGAGTTTGTGTAGTGTGGAGGTAGTAATGGAGGAGGTGTTTTCTGATGAAGTGAACTCAGAGAATTTGAATCTTCCAAATAGGATAATTCCGACTTCTGGGTTTACCAAAGCAAACATGGCAACTCGGTGAATTGGAGACTACTAATTTATTTATTAATCTATCTATCTACGGAATATAAAGTCAGGGACTACATAAAAATGATTCTCAAAGATAAGGAGCCAAGTTAAAACTTTATCATGACTAAAGGGCTTCTGAATAGTTGTCCCTAATTAATAAATTGTCAATAAATGGGCCGTTTGGGCCAGGCCCAGTAATAAGTGGATGGAAAGAGAACACGTGGAGTTCAACGATTGGAAGCTTAAAAAAGAACAATGTCAGTGCTGTTTCTGATACAGAAGCCCAGCGATCATAAGTTATACTCCTGCAATAGTGGAGAGGATATACGAAACAGTGACGTGTCCAACAACTATTGGCCCAACAGACAACAACATAAGATCTTTTAAAAAATTAATAATAATTTAATGATAAACAATTTTTTTGGCTCTTTTTAATATTATTCTTGGTTTCACACAGTAGTGTGTGATTAACTGATACAGTCACAGAAACGCTCGCATACAGAGAAGGAACAACAACAACAAAAATGGAGGTAGGGTTCTTAGGACTTGGGATCATGGGGACGGCCATGTCAATGAACTTGATTAAGAAAGGCTTCAAGGTCACGGTTTGGAACAGGACAATCTCAAAGGTACTCACTTTTTTAACATCACTTGTGTTTTATGATTTCTTCTTGTTTTTGACGTTAATGGCATTCTAGGTTGAGGCTCAACTGTTCTTTTGGGATCTGATTCGTGGGTTGTTGAGAACAAAGTGTAGTGATTGATATTTGTTTATACTAAAAATGGAATGGTAACATAAAATTTTTTAGCTGATTATTGCTCAATTTATTGGTTCTAATTCTAGTGATATAATATATAATGGGATTATTTGAAAACTATAGGGTTCAACAAATAGCGAAAATGTTATATGATGAAAGCATGCTAAATGTTGATGGTCTCAAACAAGCTCTGTGCAAGCGTTTAAGTACGGGTGAGACGATTATGTTTCAAAAAAATAAGTTAGTGCTAATCGTATCAGTGTTCTCTTTTTCTTTCCTTAAAAGAATATGATTTTGTTCCGAAAATAAAATCTATATATGATGTTGCACCGAATGTACTACTCGTGATCCGCCACTATTTAAGCGGTGAATGCTTAGAAATATGGAGTTGGAGCTCAAGAACTTTGTCGTGTATGTATATGTGATGTTTATTGATGATTGTTGTAATGATTTGCAGTGTGATGAATTGGTAAAATACGGTGCCTCAATTGGAAATACTCCTGCAGAAGTGGTGAAGAAATGCAAGATTACTATTGCAATGATATCTGATCCTAAAGCCGCTCTTTCGGTTTGTGCTTTGCTAATTAATTTGACTCTGCATGCATTGTCTTGATATTTTGGTTTCATTATCTGTCATGTCCGCGTTTATGTCTTGGTACGGCTGCTGAAATTCCATGGCTGTCATGTAGGTAGTCTTTGACAAAGATGGAGTTCTTGAGCAAATTTGCAGTGGGAAGGGTTACATTGACATGTCTACTGTTGACCCTGAAACTTCTAAAAAGATCAGCATGGTATGCTGGTTATTCTTCTTTACTGAAACAATTTCTGCATATTGAATCTCCTGAAATTTTGCAGAAGGACTATTAGCATGACATTTAATGCGTTTAAATATTTAGAGATATAGATGTGTGAGTAACTGAGTACTAAGCTGAAGTGTGCTGCTGATATTTACAGGCGGTCTGATCAAAGGGTGGTGCCTTTCTTGAGGCCCCTGTCTCAGGTAGCAAGCAACCAGCAGAAGCTGGTCAACTTGTAATCCTTGCTGCTGGAGACAAGGTAAGTTTTTTTTTTTTCTAGATTTTAATTTCTTATGTTTCGTATTTTTATCAGCTTGCATAAGGATTTCTGGTACTTTTGCATTCTTGTCAGCCTGATATGTAATTGAACTTTTGAAAGGTTGTACTGAAACAAAACTGGTATGTTGGTTATGTTATATTGTTTAGATTACTTTTGTGTAAAATTGGATAATGAATTCATGCTCTTCTTCTAGCTGCATATAAACAGGTATCAACGATTTAAACATCTTTTCTTGAATGCATTGACACTGTATCTAGTTTCGGAGCTGATAATGTATGACTGTACTGTATTACTTGGATATAATTGCCCATTTATGCTCCATCATTCATTAAATGATAATACAGATATATGAGAATCTTGCAGTTTTGTGATATTGATATTCCTTTTAGTGTGCAAGTCATAAGAGAAACTACACTGACTACTATCGTCTTTCATAATCACAGGGACTGTACGATGAAGCAATACCTGCTTTTGATGCAATGGGGAAAAAATCCTTTTTCTTGGGGGAGGTTGGAAATGGAGCAAAAATGAAACTGGTGGTCAATATGATAATGGGAAGGTAGAATATGCTCTTGCATTTCTAGCTATTCAAATGTTTATACACTGAAAGATAGACATGGATAACGGTGTTCTGTTTTCTTCTAGTATGATGAACGCATTCGCGGAGAGACTGGTGTTGGCAGAGAGGAGCGAACTGAATGCTCATGATCTTCTTAGTGTATTGGTAGGAAAATGAAACAAAAGAGGTACTATTGTTTTTGCTGTGTTCGAGCTTGGGATAAACTGTGCATGAGGTGCATCCTGACAGGATCTTGGTGGAATTGCGAATCCAATGTTCAGGGGAAAAGGACCAGCTATGCTTAATAGCAATCACTCCCCTGCATTTCCTCTCAAACATCAGCAGAAAGATATGAGATTAGCTCTTGCCCTTGGCGACAAAAACGCTGTATCAATGCCGGTAGCAGCTGCAGCAAATAAGGTTCTGGTTTTCTTTCATCTTATACATTTTTCCATCTCGAAACTGCATTAAATCAGTATGCAAGTTAGCTTGATGTCATGAACTTAGCATATATATCTTGAAACCTGATTTTCAAGATCAAGTTTCTCACATGCCATCTTGATATAGTTCAGTTTGGTCACTGGTTTCTGGGCAAGCTTGGCATTCTGAGTTCAGAACAAAGACTTAATGTATGTATTGTACATGCTTGCAGGCCTTCAAGAAAGCTAGAAGCATGGGATTGGGAGACCTCGACTTTTCGGCAGTCTGAGATTGTGAAGATGCAAAAGCACTGATCTTGACACCACAGTTACTGTTAAATAGCTTCAAGCACAATGTGAGGTTTAGAATTTCATTGCTGCTTGCTGCAAAGTTTGCGGTTGATCATAGAGATTGACAGGAGCTTTTTTCTTCACTTTTAGTTGATCTAAAGAGAACATTGTTGTGGAGGCAGGCATTCATTCAGATGGAAGTTTATTATTATTTTACGAATCAAAACAAACAGATAAGTAAATTAGAGAGTGCTTTTCCTATTGGATACTGGAGCCATCATCAATATTAATGTACTGAAGATATGATCCAGGGAACAAATTGGTGCAAACACAAGGAGTCTCTATTTCCAAATTTTCTGTGTCTAACTATGTTGATGAATTAGGATAATCATTTGCTAAAAATCGAACTCTCGATTTTAACTGAATGATTTTTATTGCTAAAAACGAGTCTACTACAACTATTCTACAAGGGGTCAGTCTAAGAAATACTCCCTCCGTTTTGATTTATTAGTCGTATAACAAATTCTCCTTTCAAACCATCGGTTGTTGATGTGAGTGATCCGACACTCTTATTCCCTAACAGAGGTCTGGGTTTGATTTCCGCTCTTGTATGGAGTTACTACAATGACCAGCATTTTACCCCCTAGTGGGCTGACTCAGTGCGAACGGAGATTAGTCTAAGCGTGGTACAGACTTAAAAGTGCCTCCCACAATTGGGCCTCACTAGAACACCTCGTCGGAGAGAGAAAAAAAGTTTCTTTAATCTGTTTGCCGAAATTATTTGTCAGTAAGGTCTTTTTCTGCAAGACCATTCCGTAAGCGGACTTCGGGAGCATCTAATTGATGATTCAAAAACAGCATACCCTAAGAGATAAATTCGCCGACTAATTTAGATGGGAACAAATGAAATCAACGACAAAGATAACCACTCATTCAGCCACAATTATCAGCACAAAACTCCGTTTGAGATCCAAACAAGGGTATTACCATATCGAAGAGTACTATACTGCCATAAAATCACAGGCAAAGACATTTACAATCACCTTGAAGAAACTACTGGCGCATCCTGGCAACAATCCAACAAAATCCTGAAGCACAGAAAGAGTAACACAATTTCAGCCGGTGATCACCTTGTAGTTCTGACAACATAATTTTTGGAACCGTCATACCGACAAAATTTTATTCTCCTTTACCAAAGAAGTGTATTGTCATGTTTACATTGACAATTTTAAGTTACTTCCTTACCAGAAGTAAAAGGTGGAGAAATATCTTCTGCTACAAGAAAATGGGCATTAGAGTTTCTGGTGCCACCAAGAGAGCAACTATGGTAAAAATATGTACGAAACTTGAATTTCTCGATGTATTCATCACTTCTTTTTTGATAAGGTAGGACATCTACCAACTCTTAACTTCCCGATTACAGTAACAGTGAAAAAAATAAATTGTCAAAGATCTGCGCTATACAAATTTGTGTATTGCTTTCATCACTTTTCATTCGGGTTTGAGACGGTGATGATCTCTTTAGCCGAACCTACCGGATCCTGAAATTGCGCCAGTAGCTTTGCCAGAGTCTGCAGGATGAAGCAACTAAAACAAAACGAGAGTATATCCCGAATGCCTCGTGAATGTAATTATTACGCACCACCACATGCATGAGCCCAGAAAAGAATTACCATCTATTTCTCCAAAGCTTGCACACCTGGAAAGCAGAGGAGATTTTTTAGATGTCAACCAGATAAGCAATGCACTAATTATCAATTGTGAATCACAAAGCTTAGGAGCCAACACCAATATGAGGAAATGAAATGCACTAATGATGAACACCACTTTTCGCCATTAATTTCTTTTTTGTGCAGTGATGAGAAGCTAGCAATACTGAGTCTGTCTCTTATGCAGTTTCTACTCACATCAGCATAAGAATTATTCAGAGAAATGCATGGAATGCCATCAGGTAGTATTCACTCACAATGGCCCAATTACTCCAGTAATAAAGTAAGGCAATTTTTGTAACTTTAATTATTAAAAGAACCAGATGAAAGTAACTGGATCCCCGACTTTATCCAATAAGCAATGCAAAAGTAAAAATAAATCCACTAGTTATGCTTAGACAGCTTCATCATCATATATTGTCATGTCTAACAACAAAATTCAAATCATACCTGTACATTTAGTCCTGGTATTCCTTTTCTTTTTGCATTGAATTGTTTGCAAATATGGAGCAATCAAGTCATCTAGCTTCACCAACCACAGTGCAAGTGCAGATGATGTTTGAGGCATAGTTGGAAAGCATGCAACTATTTCTTCCATAAACATATTGGAATCTTGGACTGCGTTCAACCAATCCTGATTAACTGCCGCAACAAAATCAGCAACAACCTGCCAGAGTAAGAATATAATTCAGAGAACAGCAACACCCTGTAGGTCAGCCCCAAACAGAAGATTGAAATGCCCAGAAAAAACTTCTATATATCAACAGCAGCAATACCCGCAAAAGTTCTGCCAAAGAAGAGGTTCTCCTGAGTCGCTTGACCCATAACCTATGAGCAGATTTTCTCCAAGCACCCACCAATGCATTTTCAGGCATAACTGACTGCAACAGATGGGAAAAAAATGAATTTACAACTGGGAATAAATAAAGTGTATGGAGATAGAATAATAAAATTGAACAAAAAAAAGGGAGATGTGCTGTCACAAGCCTGTCTAGAAATGGAAACCATAATTTGAAGAAAAAATAATAGAAAGAACCAAAGATAAGGACAAAAAATCTATCATCTGTCAAGAATTGCTTCCATGATTCCACATTTAAAAAAAAACAACCAACCAGCTGCAGTTCTCGTACTGTCAACTAAGCCTTAAACCATCATTAAAATTCCTGCTATTGAAATCCTCTCCAGGTCAAATGTCTCACTCACAGCACAAAATGTATTCATGTGGATCACCTTGATCCACTAAAATGTATTCATGTGGATCACCTTGATCCACTTGCATACAAATAAGAAAAGCTCATAGTAATACAGAGACAATACAAGCCCAGAATACTTATGCAACAAATATATAAAAATGTTATATAAAATATAAACTGAATAGCAGCACCTCAATGGCATTTATAACATATTATGAATTTAAAACTTGCAAAACAATCATCACCTCAATTGCATGAACAGAAGCCTTCAGAGCTTGCAGCTGCGATGGCAGAATTTTGTGTTTTGGAAACATTTCACTCTCTTCTTTTTCCCCACATGTAGCCAAATGAATAGCGTATTTTTCTTCAAGATCAAAATCAAGCTCAAATGTTGAATGACAAATCTTACAATGCTTCTCATCTCGCCAATACAAATCATGACATACTTCACATCTAGCAAGAGATTCTAAGTAAGATCTTTTACTATTTTTCACTGCATGGAGATTACAGTAAAAAGAGTTCCATATCCAAGCATCAAATTGTTGGAGACGGTGCCATTTTCTATTCTCTTCTTCCCCCTTCTTCCCTGATTCAAGCATTATTGCACCACATACAGGCAAGGAGTCATTTGAGATCTCAGTCTGGCTTAGATTGTTGTCTACATCTGACACAGGAGAAGAACTGTCTTCTCCAACTATTTCCGTTTCAGATTGTACCAATTGTGCCAACTGCCTGTTATCATTATAATTTTGCATCCTACTTGACATCTCATGGCAAAGAAAAGCTTCTCGCTTCTCCAAAGATTCAATAAGAAGAGCCTCCCTTCTTCCCCTGTCATCCAGAACTGACAACAAGGCACGCAAAGCCTGCATTGGGAGATGCAGATGAAAAAAAAAATCAAAGGCTAGCATGAAACAGAAAAATAGAGGTTGTGAACATCACTATTCTTCACAAGTCAGAAAAATAGTCACTAAAAATCATATTAAAAGATGATGAGATTACCTCTTCGGTATCAATCACTTTCCAGTGTCCATCTTCAGAAGATTCAAAATAAATTCTCTTATGGCCAGGATCATAAGAATTACAAGGTCCCAAGAACAGCCAATACCTATTGTACCTTCGATCAGACCCCAAGAAAATGGATTGCATTGAATGAAAATTGGTCCCATATTCCATATCCTTAGCCTCTTTCTCTTTTCTCAAGAGTTTCTCCTTGCTATTAAATTTCAGGAGCGAAACAGAAGAATCAACTGGGTGAATCTCGGCTGATGCATATGCTCCTTTATCATTCACTGGTACAGTGTGGACCCAAGAGGGTCTGGATAAATTATTTTGACTTGATGATGCTTTTTTTATTTTAGCTCCAGAACTATGTCGATGCATATTAGAAACAGACTCGCCAGCTAGTCTGGCTGCTGAATCCTGAAAATTGAAGCAAGAAAGTTCATGATAAAATAGAAAAGTCAAGAAACAACTCATCTAGTCCAACTTAGGCTCAATTGAGAAATACACAAACAAGGAACTGAACTGCATACAATGACCACAACAATATCATAGCAACAATGGTTGAGATGTATAAGCTAATAAGAGAGGCAAAAACAGAACAACTGAGTGTTACACTAAAAAATCCAGCAAATGAATAGTTAGAAACATTTTCCAATCTGTATATATACAATAATTATAAACAAATATTACTGTAATTTTCTTGGGAAAATGATAAGGTCCTTAGACTGTTGACGTTATTTATTTGATTTATACATTTAGAAATCTAGTCAACTTCTAACAATCTAGTACATAGTACTATAAAGGGCTTGAGCATATTAGTAGAAAATCATTTTCTAACGAAACAAGAATGGGAAAGCAATCACAAATGCAGGGATAAGATGCAGAGATGATTTCTCAAAATGTTATATACTATAAGACTGCATGCATTACTACCTCCACTCTAATACTGGATCCAGCACTGAGGAGATCAGTCAAAGCTGCCAATGCATTCAGCTTCTCATCAATGGTTAAATCTGAATATTCACCTTCCATAAGTCCCAACAACCACACCTCCCCAGGATGGCTTTCATCAATTTCATTGTGCACTCTTAGCATGTCATTCTTACTTTTACAATGTTTAACTCCTCTTGGATTGAAATTATCTGAATCACACTCGGAATCACTACTGCTACAAAAGTCACCATCATGAAATTCATCATGAACACTTCCAGAGTCCTCAGAATCTGACTGAGAATCACTGGCTTCTTTTGTTGAAGTATTGATGCGTAGGCGATAAGCAGAGAGCGAAATTTTCTCAAATAATGTAATATCACTTGAAAGAGTGGAGCATATTAAAAGTTCCAGTTCCTCAGGTGTGCTTGCAAGATTTAATTCAGCAATCTTCAAAGTAAAAAACAAAAATCCATTAACTTGTGACGAGAAATACAAAAGACAAAGAGGCATCTACCCAAGCATATAATCTTATTTTCTATCCTACCTGCATAGACTTTGCCAGTTCAGAAATTCTTGATCCTTTATTTCCTTTCTCTAACAGAAGTCTAAACAATTCACCCTTCAAAGTTCCACGACATAGGCCGTATTTGACCATGAAGCTCATTTCCTGTAAGAAAAACACGTCAGATCCACTTTTACATCATAGGAACTGATGAAATAACTACAAACACTTCCTGGATCATGCACCAACCTTGCTAAGGGCTTCTCTTCTTGATGCACCTTGCTTGGAACCAAAACCAGCTGCAACCAATACTTGACACAGTATTTCTGTCCATGTGAGTGGATTAAGAGAATTTTTCCAGAACTCCAGCAGAAATTCTTGATGTTCAACCTACCAAAGTAATGATCAACCAGAACACAATAGAACATAGATTAATCAGAATGACCAATTAGTACCTATTCCAAGACCCAAGTTAGGCCTTATCACAAAAACAAAGGACCTAAAAAAGAGAGAATTCACGCATAAGACCATTTTCTTATTTAGTTTATTTATCACACAAGCATCAGCATAAACCATAACTTAGGAGCAGTTAAGATATTGTTAATGATAAGTAATTTCAAATTAGTAGAAAATCGCGGAACATCCACAGTTCATTCCACGATGCCTAGTTTACTAAATTAAAAACATAAAACTAGATCATTTAAAAGCAATTTATGCTTGCAGAACAATAATATAGACCAAAGTGATATCAATGTTTCCCTTTTTCAAAAAGATTTATCTTATGGCTTTCTGAGCTTTATCTTCAAAGACTTACCGAATGTAGTAGAGCAAGAAATTTGCAAGATATGCTTGAAGGAGGAGGAAATCCATTAAGAATCTCTGCTTCAACATCAGATAAAAGAAGCTTCAGAAGTGCCACATGAACTTCTCCCAGCAACAAGGAATCCTGAAAGACGCAGAAAAACAAATACGCCCAAGAGACAATGAAATGCCAACCAAAAGAAAAAAAAAAGCTTGAAGAAGAAATAAGTTAATACAGCTCTGATTCAAGAACCAACCTTGTCATGGAATGCTTGGGCAAACTCATCAAGAGTGAAGGGACATATTTCTACCGTGACAGAAAATGTATAAAGAAAATGAAACACCTGCAAACAACATGTCAGCCTAACTTTAGCAAGAAAATACATAACACAAAAAATATTTGCACAATAACCATAAATGAGATTACAAGCCATGTT
The DNA here is from genome assembly GCA_948243855.1 of Flueggea neowawraea. Taxonomy (NCBI): domain Eukaryota; kingdom Viridiplantae; phylum Streptophyta; class Magnoliopsida; order Malpighiales; family Phyllanthaceae; genus Flueggea; species Flueggea neowawraea. The sequence goes on along the minus strand of CAODLS010790938.1, from coordinate 7,226 downwards.
CTAGTGTGGGAGAACTTTCAAAATAAATTTATGTGTGTTAAACTACAGGATTTAAAAGACTTAAGATTTGACAAAAATTGGATGTTTGGTTTTGGTAAATTGAATAGTAGATAGCACATGCAGATTGTATTGGTAGATTGCATAGTAAAAAAGTAGAGATAGCGATACATTTTTTGAAAATTACAAATGAATATGTTATATGCTATGTTAATACGTTGAACACCAAACAACAAAATGATGCAGGAAACATGTAATATTAAGCTGCAGCAACAAATAGATATCTCAAGCTGATTCTAGTTGAAGACAGATGCATTAAAGCAAGATTCCTGTGAAAAGTGAAAACTAACTGATTCTATCATCCTGTCTATACCTTAAACAGTTTCTTGACTGTTTCAGGAGAAGAATCCCAAGGCTGCGTGGTGAACGGTTGCTTCATCTTAACAGAATTTGGAGGAAATTTGGCCAACAAATCTGCAAATTACAGCAAAATCCAGCTATCATATAAATGATAAAACATGAAGACAATACAGTGTAAAGACACATTCATAAATAATTAAGATAAATCAAACCTTTGCAGAGTGAACAACCATAGGGTCCATTGGTGGCACAGTGATCACTACATGTTAATGGGTTTTGTCCAGCTTGCAACTCTCTAAGCTCCAGGTCTTCATCATCCATTAGCATCACTAATCGACTGAGGTCTTGACATATCACTTCCTCCAAAGCAAGTCCACATTTTTCCTTCCGAGATTGCTTCTCAATCTCATCTCTTCTTGATTCCACCTGGATATAACAGGCAAGTTAATGTTGTTAAAGCAGAGACACCAAATACACTAATTCTTTCAGAGAACTTTGCTCACCTCTCGTCTTTTCATGGGAGGTTTCTTCTTCTCCTGTAATTTGTTTTCCAATCTTCTCCAAATCTGAAACAGCAACCATTTTAGTACACTTTTAAAACATCCCAGGGTTTAATCAAATCCAAAGGTTTGATGGTATTTCCCATGGATAGAAAACGAAATCAATTACTCATCTAGACACAAAACGAATATTAGATGACTTACCATCATAGAAACTGTTTGTTGACGTTTTTTAGTCCGGCGTGGTGGTTTGCATGATACAGAAGTTGATACTTCAGATATATCAGTAATTCCTCCGTCACTACAATGAAAGCTGGGGGGAAAATCGCTACCATCTGGATTTGTTGCTCGCCATACTGTCATCAAGCCTTTTCCCATACCATGCTTCTTAACTGAAATGCTGTCATTGCAATCCTGAAAAAAAAGGATAACATACTTAAGTGCCTTCAGATAAAACAAAACCTAGTTAAAGCATTGTAATAGATTTGGAGTGAACATTGCTCTCTCTGTTTCCAATAAAAACTCAATTTCCAATACCTTTCTTCTTTTGTTTGTTCTTGGGCCCTCTTCACAAGCGGGAGAAGAATATCTGGGATCTAAATTTGCAACAAACAGTATAACACTTTTAATAAAAACTCAGGAAAAGTACAATATATTTCGTTCTAAATTTTAGAGGGGAAAAAAAGGAAAAAAAAAAATGCTAGTGCTTTTCGAACATAACTAGAATTGCATGCAAGCTGAATATCAATATCAACTGCTAATACCTCTACAACCGTGAAACGCCCTTGAAGGAAGAGAGTCAAATTCTGCACCAAGAGAAGGACCATCTTTGCGAAAAATCTTACCAAGTATGTATTCAGGAGTTAACAAATTCTGAATAAAAGTTAATTTTTTCTTCTTCTTGCCAACCCTGTCCTTCACCACCAACGATGCATTTCTGTACTTTGAGTACAAACTTGCAATAGATTTTGCTCTGTCACGATTTGATATATCCAACAACTTAAGTATCTTTCCAGAACCAGGAGAAACTCCCAACCCATTTCTCACTTTGCCGCCGGAGAGTTTCTTTCTGGATGGAAGTGATTCAGAAAAGCCGTTTTTACTCTTATCTCTCCTCCTCTTCTCAATAAACCATCCCCGGACCTGGCTAAACGTCAAGTCTAACTCCTCAGCAAGATCTTTCATGGCCTCACTTGTCGGATACTTCTCCCCTGCTTCACACAAACCACCACCACCACATTAGCAACGGTGATTACATTCATCAATTCATACTAAACACTACCCTCCAAAGAAAAAACAGCTCAACAAGCAATTTCTCTAAATAATGAAAAGTTTAATGAATAAATTCGAGACAAACATCATTTGTATTGAACTAAAACAGAAATAAGAAACATAATAAGAGAAATATAATAGTGACCTTGATAGAAATGCTCAAGGGCTCGAAGCTGAGCCGGAGATTTTCTCTTCATTTCCATAGTCTCTCCTTTCTCTCTCACACACAGTTTGGAATAACTCCAACGGCACTACTCACATCAGCACAATTAGCCTCCCCATAACCTGACCAACCAAACAAAACCGATTATAATTAACAACGATAATCCACATTAAAAAACTCCGAATTCAATAAGTGCAGATAACAGAACAATTCGTTGAAGAGTTGCCAAGCAGCATCTTCCATAACAAACCTTATAGTGCAGTAACAATCAAACATCAGTGACAAGCACAGTTGGACCTCAGTGAGAGAGAGAGAAAAGTATTGTTACATAGTGAGAGAGTTACTTGGAGATGGAAATGAAAGAGCATGTGGTTGTTGACGACGACGACGACGACGAAGAAGAAGAAGAAGAAGAAGAAGAAGAGTGTATTAGCAGAGGTAGAAGAGTAGGGTTTTGGGTTTTATCATCATTTTTGTTTCAAAGAAAGGGTTTTTGCTTTTCCTTTTTTTTATAAATTTTTATTCGTAAAACAAAAAAAAAATCTTTTGCGGCTATCTTTCTCATACGTCATCACCACCAACAGTAACTAAGACGGTCACTGTCATTTTAGCGCCTCCCCACTTTTCGGGTCGATTCCATTACTAATGGGCTAGGATTTGATGGCCCAACCCAACCCATTGGCGCGAACCAATAGGCGGAAAAACTCCCCATAAATAGCTGCGGCAGCCTATCAAAACGCAATCCCATTTCAACAATTATCCACTTTGGAAACAAAAGGTTTTCTCTATAATTGTTTTATATATAATCTTGTTTCCCAGTGCCAGAATAACTGGAATTTTTGCAAGATTTGACGTTGTTGTAATGATGATTATGATTGTGTAGTTGAGACAGAATTGTTATAGAAGATTGCGGGAGGACCGGGCCCAGTTGATATGGAGAATGAGATTACCTGCCGAGAATTTTGTCAATAACAAGGTTGCTTCTTATTTGTTTTTTTTTTCTTTGCTACTGTTTTATTGTTTTTTGTGCGTGTTTCTGTTGAATTCGTGTGTGATTCACCTTTTTTTGTGTGTGAATTCAGTTCTTGGTGGCAAGTGGTCTTATTTCGTGTGTTGATTGTTTCTGTTCTGTATTTGTGATGTATCGTGGTTTGTCCTTGGTTGAATAAATGTGTTAATTTTGCAAAACACGGGTTTGAGATGTTTTGATTGGGAAGAAGAAGCCTAATTCTCTAGTTTGTGAGATTGTGATTTTCAATGCCTAATTGCAAAAATTTTTGAATCGGTTGGTGTTCTGCGCGTGCGTGTATGTCTCCATGGTAAATTTGGAGATGTTTTGAATTGTGTTTCAGGGAGTCTGTCAAAATGTATGTTTATGCATTTCTTCTGTTCTTTTTCAGGATTTTATAAGAACTGCCTTCAAGGACATAGTCTCTGATGAGTTGAAAAAGATTAAGAACTCATCTTTAGATGTCGACTCAAAAATCTCGACTGAGGCCAATGATAAATTATGGGAATATGATGGTCTTCATGATGCTTATCAAGGTGAATGTGAAGAGATACTGCTAGAAATGCAGAGGATATTCTATGAGGATCTCTTGGAAGATCCTCTCAAAAAAGGTAAAATTGCTTTTTCTCACAAAGGCAGGCTAGTATTTGAAGATAAGAGTTAATGGAGTAAAAAAATACTGTCTGATCAGTTCAATTAAGAATTTTTCTCTCAAATCCTTGTTGCAAGAGTACTCGACTCTCAAATTGTTTGCAAATATATATTACCGCATGTGGTTGAGGCAAAGTATGAATTGAATCTTCCTTTTAGCTTAAATGTTTACTTTGCTATTTGCAGAACCGTTAAAGTATATTGAAACTTGGGAAGATGAAGAAGATGAGTATTTAGCTAATGCTGTTCTTGAGCATCTGCAGCTGAACAATGAGCAGGTCAGCTGCTGCTCCCTTTAATTACGTGAAATGATTTGTCTTTTCGCGAACATGCATCAGCGAATGTCTTAGTGAACCTGCACATATTTGTCCACCCTGCATTTGTGTTGTTTCAGTAGCGTATATAATGGATTGATTGAGATCTAAAAAATGTTATCTCAATGTATGAATGCATAAAGGTTTTTCTTTATTGTCAAGTGCTAGTTCTCGTGAATAGCAGCAGAGTCGTTGATTTGGTTGCTGCTGTTCCCATTGTCTACAGTCTGCCGAGAAAAAGAAACATGTAAATTCGTCCGATGTTGATCCAGGTACATGAGAAGACATGGTGTCCCATCTGTAAACAAGGAGAGCTGCAAGAGGACTGCCAAATAATATACTGCACTCGTTGTGAACTTAAACTCGGCAAAGGAAATGAGGTTCAGCTTTCTCCTCTTGTTTTCCCATGGTTCATTATTTTCGCTTTTAGCTTACTAATTAAATTCTCCATACTTATGATTAATCGGTTATTGTGTTACCGTTTCAGCTTAATTTGGATGTACTGCAGACTCGACTGGCAGAAGCACACATGGAACATCTTGATCAAGGATGCAGGTCAAAACCAAAGTTCTGTATTGAAAGTAGATTTGGTATAACTTCCTTGTACGTCTTCTGCAAAGACTGCAATACATTTGAGGTTGTTGTATAGTTTCTTTTCCTTGCCGTGTTTGGAAACATACGGATCGAGTTTTAATTTTGTTTTTTCTTTGTGGAGAGAATAGAAATTTTACGCTATGTTTAGTTGAGAAAACAATTTTTTATTTTTTATTTTCTGTTTCTTGTTTTGTTTTTATTTTCTGAAATAAAATAGAAAACAATAGAAAATTTTAGGGTATGTTTAGTTGAAAAAATATTTTTTTGTTTCTGTTTTATGTTTTGCGTTTTGTTTCCATTTTTTAAAATTTAAAAGCATTTGGAAAATATGCTTACTAATAAAATTTTCTTTTTGAACAAATTTTTTATATTTTTATTTCTGTTTTCTAATTTTCTAAAAAATAGTGAATTTTTTTCACAACTAAACAAGTTCTTAGCTTTTTATGAACAAATTTTTCATTTTAAACTAGAAAGCAATAGACAATTTTCTTAACTAAACAGATGTTCAACTTGCACCTCTTTTCTGTAATTGGAAATTACATTTATGAGGACACAAGCATTTGAGAATTTAATTTTGTTTTCACTGTCCATTTTGTTAGCCTTCAATTCGTTGGTTGCCAAATGCAAGGTTTCCCCGGAACGAGTTCTGTACAAATAAAGATTTTTAGACCTAATGAATAGCTCAAATGTTATAGATTTAAGCTTCAGGGCTCATTTGGCATAGCATTTCAGCAGTAGGTAGCATTTTTTTCTACCGAAAATGTTAATTTGGCCCAATTGGCATTTTTCGCCAATTGCAATTTTAATTAGGATAATCAATGTTAACATGAGAAATTACATTTTATCCTAAACATTTTCCTCTATGATCTCAAAAGGCAAACTTTACAGCCAATCTTCCATTTGCCTCCTTAATAGCGATGTGTCACGGTAACAACCTAGGATGTGCAAGATACTCGCTGGTGGATGAAAACATCGGGTACCAGGACAACGGAAGGTGTGAGTACGTGTCGCATGTGTTGCGTTTATCTTGAATTAGGCATGTCGACCCAATTAAGTTTGGAAAGCTTGTCGTTAGTCTAGAACTTGATTATGAAAGATGATGTACTATCCTGAACACCATATTAATTGAGAGTTGTTCACGCTCCCCTGATGAGTCCAAAGGAGGGCTAAACCAGTGAACATCAAGAATGACCAATGCTTAACTTCGAGAGTGTGGAAGTCCCGAGGTGTCTCACGATATAATCCATGCGCTAAGACTTTAATCCCGTAACAGACGTTCATCTTATTTTAAAATGCAAGAACATTCTTGAAATTTCATAAACGACAATAACAAATAAAAATGCTTATATCATTATTTTTTACTATTACAAAACTACAAAAAAATTTATATGCTACATGTTAAATACAAAAAATATTACAAACTACGAAAATTAATATATACTACATATTAAATATAAAAAAATATTGTGTTATCAAACGATCAAATGGAAATTGAGATTATATATGCAATTAATTCTGCTGACAACAGCAAGGACATGAGATGAAAAAATATATATGTATGGAACTTACAGCTCAAAGTCTCCAGGCAAAACAATCATACACAGCCACTATATTGTTGCTTTTCATATCAATATTTGCATTCACTCACTCTTACCACAAGAATTAATTGTAAAAAAATGAATTGACACGAACAAAAAAAACCCTTTAATCCCACGAAAATGGGCTAGGTAACAGAGCTCGACAAATGTGCCGAATATTACTATTCTACACCAAAAACCAATTCCAGCTTTCCGGAGCTGCATACTGGACGAAACTAGTTTGTTTACACCAACCTCAATCAAGGGAGACGAATACTCAACCCTTTTCCCATCTCAAAGCTACATCGAAGCCTCCAAACACTGCTCTATCTGCTGATACAACGAAATTTCAACCAAAAGCTTGCAAACCCGATCTGATCGGCGAGTCTGCATCTCCAGCACCCCCGGTGAACAAGAGGTAATTGGTATATCAAGTAGTTTGGAGCAAATTACTCAACGAAGATTTCAAAAAAGCTCCTCTGAATTGAACTTGTTCCATGCTTCCTGTTTTGTAACACGAGGAATTACGATTCCGGCAAGATAAAATTTCGAGGTAAGGTTAAATTCATTTGTGATGTCGAGAATTGCGTTAATACCTTGAGCAAGTCAAACACCTTCTCTGCAACATATTTTTGTTGCAGGTTGGCGCCTTTTTGTTGCACTTTATCCGGATGGATGCATAAAGTTGCCTTTCTATAAACTTTTTTAACTGCAGCCGCGGTAATCAAATCTGTCAATGAAACTGGCTGCCAACCGCATTCAGGCCAGAGCACCTGATGACAACGCAAA
>CAODLS010790841.1:0-23841 GCA_948243855.1 Flueggea neowawraea | reverse complement strand
CAATCATACACATACTTGTTACTTATTACAAATAACGTTAAACGTACGTCAAAGTATACCAGAAATCTCCTAAGAATCCATAGTGATTTCAGGTCGAAGGATTCTAGTATAAGTGTTGTATGAAAAATATTTATGACCTTTCAACCATGTAGTATTCTCATAAGCGGATCGATCCAAAACACTGTTATCTAACATGTTTTATATTCTCTTATTGATATCTCATATCCTATGACCAGTAAAACATGATCATCTCACAGAGTACATACTAGTCTTGGTTCATTATCATTCCCATGACAATAATCGACTAGAGATATTTAGAATAGTATTTTTTTATGCTTTAAGCCTTTTCTATCCAAATCACATATTTAATAACTTAAGCAAAATCATTATTCATGGATGTTTTATTAAATTAAATTAGAAAGATATTTCATTTTTGATTGATAAATTAGAAAGATAATTCTGATGGAGAGAGGTTTGTACATATTCAACTAAAATATCATTAGCGCTTATTTAGATATATTGAAGACGTATATTCCCTATTTAAGTTTATTTTAACTTTGGAAAAACGCATCGTTCTTTCGATTACAGTTGTTTTGCCTTCTAACAATTTTTGTCCGAGTATTTAAACACTTTACATATAAAAAAAAAATAGAGTCAATTTATTTATCGTGAAATCAACAGCTTGTGAAATACGTTTTATAAGTTGTTGATTGATTTATTTATGCTATCTGCTAATTTATTTATGTTATTTGTTTTATACTAAAAAACAAATGCTCTAAAAATATCTTGGCTAAAAGATGTTGCTTTCATTCAAGTTTTGGAGTATGGAACAGGTGGACAGTTGACACTCTGTTCATATCCTTGACTGAGATGGTATGCCAAGTCCCTGTGATGGATTGTGATTCACAGCTTATCTTGAAAACCCAAAAGAGTGATCAAAACAGGGTATTTCCAGGATCATTTTCATTATCTAAACCAATCAAACTTGAGACTGCTGTTGTTATGTCCCTTTCATTGTAGCCTCTATGTTGCACAATTTGGTAACACTCTATTGTCCTAAGTGTTTCAAAGAGTACTGAAATCATTCTTAGGACGATGCATCAGTTACGTGCAATTAACACTAATGCTCTGTTCGTTATAGAGGTTAAAATAGCGTCGAAATGACAAAATCAAGCATTCTTGAAACGTATATTAAAGCAGAAACACTTGGTAATCCGACTTATTTGTACTGTTTAGGTGTGAGGTTAATGTTAATTTGCAGTGGTGATGCAGTTATTGGAGATAAAAAGAGGCTGGCTAGTCCTGAACTTGGCCCCTCGCCAGCCAAATGTGTCTGCTGGTACCAAACTTTCATGTAGTAAATGAAAATTTGGTGCACTGTTTTCATGGTTGCAGTACTTATTAATGAGCACCTTCCTGCAGAGAGAATTAAATCCTGTGCCAGGCCAAGGCACCGAAGTCTCTGCAAATGTCCCTCTTGTAGGACTACTGAAATTTTTTCACATGACAGCTAAATAATATCATAATCCCCATTCAAGATAGATTGTATCTTGCCTTAATTAGTGACTTATTGGAGTATAAATGAGTCGAGCTTTGAAACAAAAATGATTGCAATAACTCAACAATCTAAATTTTGAGCTAGTTACCCACCAAGGGATGTGGTGTGATACGAACTCCTCTAATCAAAGGCATCAATTCGGGTCAATCGGATATCTAAAATATCACAAGTGAGAAACACAGTGGAAACACATTATAAGAAGCATTGCCAGGAACCTTTCATGTGATTTTGATTGTTTGTCATCATTCATGGTATTTGTGAATTCTAATGACTAAAACATAGAAAGCTTTACTTTGGGATAAAACAAATCACAACTATCTTTACATAAAAGCTCCAAATGCTAAGCCCTTACTCTCCTAGAATCTCATTACACTTAACCATGCAAGTCTTTCAATTGCAAAAGAGACCACAACTTATGGTCCATGTTATACTACAGATGAACAATGTATGAACTGCAGGCAATAAACTACCAACAATCAAGGACAGTACAAACCAACAATTAATGCCGGCAAATTCTTTCATAGATGCTTACTAGCACTGCAAACAAAATCTCGAGTGGTGGTTTCGTTACCTGTAGTTAACTTCCAGAGATGGGAAAAGGCATTTTACCAGCCATTGCACTGGTCTCAGAAGCTGTGCTCTCTTCTTTCTCCAGAACCAAATTGCAGCATTGTATTGTTCATTGCGTATTTTCCTGGTGGCTGCCCTCCAATCATATTTCTCCATTTCTTGCCTAGCAGCTTTCCCCATGGTCTCCCTCAGTTCTGTGTTGTACAACAATGGCTCTAATTTGCTCAAGCAATCATCAAGATCTCCAGGGTTGTAAAGATAACCAGTCTTGCCCTCCTGATCTGGAGGAATGATATCTGGGACTCCTCCAGCACGAGCGCCAACTACAGGAATGCCTGAAGACATTGCTTCTAAAACAACAAGTCCAAGTGTCTCAGATTCTGAAGGCATAACGAAAACATCTCCACTGGCATATGCCTGCGAGAGTTCTTCTCCTCCTAACATCCCAGTAAATACAGCAGGCATTCCAGAAAACATCTTCTCTAGCTCCTCCCTGCCAAGAAAGAAGCAATTTTTTGTAAAGCAAAATTAGCAAGATAAAGGTTTCAACAAAGACAAATTATTCGCACTATCTTGTTTGGCGAACAAAAAATCCAGTCTGTAACATAGTTTCAAATATCAATCAAGATTAAAATCCATAAAACTGGTGAGAACAGATTATGTATTCACCCTACTACAAATATTTTTAAGAAAATTACATTACCTATAGGGGCCGTCTCCGATAAAAGCAATTCTGGCTTCCGGGAGCCTATCCATGACCCTAATAAATAAAATTCACTGGATATCAGAGACTTGGATTGTATGCAGAACTATTGCCAAAGATTCAAAAGAAAAAATTGATAAATGGAGTAATGTGATACTTTTTGAGGAAATCCAAACTCTTCTCAACTCCCAGCCGTCCAACATGGACTATAAGTGGTTTGTCAGGTTCGCCATTACTGTAAACATTAAGAGATAGAACATTCAGAAAATAGTTCCTGAAACACAATTTAATAATGTGCACTTAAGGGTGAGAGAAGGAAGGTCTAGCCTTAATCTCATTCGCATTTCATGAGAATGAAAACGAGGATGGAAGTTTTCAGAATCAACACCCTTATTCCACAGACGAATTTTATTAGCTGAATATAATAAGGGAGAAGTCAGTTTACATTATCCATGGATGGTTGGCAACTTTTGCTCCACAATATTTGAGAATTAACTCAATCATGAATTTGTTACCCCAAATCAAAATCGACAAGAGAACTACTAAAATCCAAATAGTAGGCAACAATATCACATTCATTATATTAGTGCTAAACTTCATGTTTGATACGAACAAGAAAAAAACAGTAGCTGACTAGGTATAGGATTTTAAAGTCACCTGCTGTCACCCTTGCGGCTTCAAGATCCTTAGCAATGGAAACTGATGGCACCAAAGTCAGATCAGCTGCTCTGTGAAGAAATTCTGACACAAAAGGAAAAACTAATGACAATTACATTTCCGATAAGCGAAGCGTTTGGCATTCATATTGAACTAAAAAAAGGGATACATACTAATAATCAACCACATTGGTTTCACCAGCCAACTGAAGGTGTACCTAGGGATGTATCTGTATAATGTAGAAGACATTTATGTAAGAGTCTAGCTTATATATTTGAAGCCAAAAGCATCGTAAACATATGCTGCAAAACTTGCAAAAAGGTCAAATGGAGAATCAAACTCACACAGGGACATGAGTATGGTAGGACATCACTATTGGGACACACAATAGTTTTGCAATAGCAAGCGCACCAAAAACCTAAAGAAAATATTGAAACATCAGTTATGCATCAACCGCTGATATTTAATACTTCTTATTTCTTCGAATATAAAACTTACCATTATCCCAGGTGATGATGCATGTATTATGTCAGGTTTAAACCGTGCAACCTCTGAAATTATTCTTGGACTGAGTGCAAGAGAAAGGGGAACTTTCTGATACCAAGGGCATGGGAAGCTGCAGAAATGAGAATTTTTCAGAGAGGTCAAGGAAATCTAGAATTGAAAACAAGAGTATTGATTAAAACATGAGCATTTTCTATAAATCATGCACTTGAATCACGACAAAGAAGTAAAAATGGAAAATAGTAAAATTCAAAGGAAAATGTACAAGAAAAGAAAAATAGAACTAATGCTTTAAAAATAGTACAAAAAAATGCTCTTTTTTTTTGGTGGGGATAAGTCTCTACTGCATTTGATAGAGATGGCAACACATATACCACTTGATGTAATGGAATATTTGTTGAGATGGACACTTTTGTGGGCTAGAAAGAATGTCACGTACCAACTAAACAATATGTTAAAGGATAAATCCTAAAAATTTTCAAGTTTTGAACTTTATTGATTTAACTAATATCGCTTTTTACAGTCAAGTTGGTATTAAGTTATATGGCAACCTTCGTGATCCGATCAATTTTGCTCCATAAAATTCTTGGGGCACCCCTTCATGTGTTGTCACGACCATCACCTACACCAAGTATCCAAATCCAGTGAGGAAATTCTACTCCAGATTTAAGAGAATAAATTCTACAATGCAACAGAACGTTTAGAAAAAGTAAATATATTAAACAGGTTGACTAAATATTACAAACAGAAAATTGAGGCAAATCCAAAAAATTTCCCCTCATGCTTGCAACTCATTTCCAACCTTTAAAAAATAAAAATAATTATTTTCAAGAGTAGACTCCTTAAACCGGTTGACTGAGCACTCTGCATTTACATGTAAAACTGCATTTGCTGTGATATGCTACCAATGTTTTCTGACAAAAAAATAACAATAGAAAAATTACAGTCATCACATTGAAAAAAGATTACCTCATCTCCCATTTCACGCAAGTATTTAATGAAGTTCTGGAATCGATTTTTATACCCAGATACATATCTGCAAAAGCAAAAGAAAACAATGCCATACAAGTGAGCACACATTTTCTGCATTCAACAAATGATGAATAAAGGAAAAGAAAAGGATGCTTCTGAATATTGGCAACACTGTGAAAATCTAAATGAACTAGTGTGGTTTTTCTGCAATCTGTCATACGAACTTACATTTCAACCGATACCTTCACATGGATTATGGACATATTACTTTATTTTCTAATTTTCGGAACAAAACTAGATCAGTAGGCATAACCAATCAGATATCTTCTGATTTCTACGCTTTACATTATTTAATTTCCCCTCAACTATAAATGTAGAAATATTAACTATTATTTTCTCCAAACAAACAGACAAATATGTCACATTCACCGAACCATGAAGATGCCAATTGCCAACTATGAACTACCTCTACTTGACATAGACAGGTAGAAATAAAAACCCAAGACAAAACTCAGCTTTTCACTTTTAAGTTCAATTCCAGTTACTAGAACATATTTAATTGCAAAAACTGGAATTATCAAGAAAGAATACACTATGCTAAAAATTGAGAAATGCACAGGTTCAAAAGATCCGAGCGAGGAGAAGAAATTCATCACTTCAACAACTTAATCACAAATTAAACAACGAACAAAAATTAAGCAAACCACTAAAATCATTTAGAAGTTTACAACGAAAAAACAACCCAACAATCCGGACACCAGATTAACAAATGAAATATTCACATTGACCAATATGAATCACAAAAAACTACTTGAGTCAAACAGAGGGTTTTAGGTTGAAACCCGTTCAATCCAAATTAACAATAAAAACAAAATCACATCTCATCTACGTAAAAAAAAAAAAATCACATCTCATCTGTGCGGTAAACAAAGTGACAAAACCAGCTAATCAATGAAAGCAACAAGAAAAGAAACAAAAACCATAAACAAGGCAGACATAAATACAAATGATCCAACAAAATCTGAGAATAAACATTGGAGGAACCACCACTAGCAACTGGCAGAGCAAATAAGGAAAAAAAAATCATCACATTAACAATTCAACATTAGCAACAACTTATCAAACTTTGCAAAGAAGTAACAGAGTCAATTAATCAAATACAATGCAGTCAAGAAAATCACTCAGAGTTCAATTCTTGCAGACAAAAAAACAAGAAATGCGCAATTCTTCAAAACCAATGCAAGATTCAATTCAAACCCAGAAACGAAAAACAACTAAAAACGAAATGAAAAGGAAAGAATGTAAAAGACTCACGCAAATGGGGAAGGCTCAACAAAGAGAGCAATACGTCTAGGACTAGAATTGGACTCGGAATCAACCAAGAGAGGAGGGTTCTCTTCCTCCTCTTCCTCTCTGAACTCAGTAATAGTCATATTGGTACTCTCTCTGTCACTCTTCACAACAAAAAGATCTCTCCTTTGTGTCCTAACCTGAACTTTCTTGCAAAACCCGGTGGGTTTTGCTTTATAAGAGTTAAAGACTGAAACTTTAAGAGAAAGAGGAGATGGGTATGAGCAAGAAGGGGTTGAGGCAGAGCAAGAAGTGGTAGTGGAGAAATGAGGAGGAGAGAGAGTGGGATTTATAGAGAGAGAAGTGGAGGGTATCATGATGAGTAGGCGTTAGTATAATATAGTACTCCGTGTGTGTCTGAGTTGGGTCTCCTGACTGATTAATAGAGAGAGTTGTAGTGTGTGTGTGTGTGTGTGTGTGTGTGTGAGAGAGAGAGAGAGAGAGAGAGAGAGAGTGATGATTTGGGTTTGTGGAGGTTTGGAATCTGAGAGGGACAATTGCAATGGATATTCTTTGTAGGAAGTAAAAATGGTCGGGACTCCATTTGATTGAAGAGGGAATCAAAAGAAAGGCATGTGAGTATATGCTTTGTGGGTATCGGATCGGTCAATTGTTTTGTTTGCTCAAAAGGGTATTGGTCAATTTGGCTATTGATGGTGATGAAGATGATAATTTGTGTGGTGGATTGGTTTCTTCTTGCATAATGCAGCCGTGGAGCATTTCTTTCCAATTAGCAACGGTTATTTTTAACAGAATTGAAAAGTTTCTTCTTTTGGAGGCAAATATTTCTCGTTTTTGTCTGCTTCAACGCAGAGTAAGAGTTCCTAACCCATCTTTCTAGTTAAGATGTTCTATGAATAATTTCATAATCTAAAACGAATTAATAATTTTAGTTAATTAATTTAATATAAATTATAAATTCTTATGATTTAAACAAAGAAATGTTGCACTTTAATAAAAAGAGATTGTAAAAACTCTTGTAACTTTCAATTGCACTAAATTATTTTTCTACTTCAGCAGCTTAATTGTTTTTTAAATAAGAACAATTATTTTTTTGACCATGAAAGATAAACAATTTAGTGTCATCTAAAATAACTCTTCAGTGCTTTTCTTAATTAGAGATTTCGAATTTAAGGTTTTCTATTGAATTCCAATCTTGCTATGAGATTGAGACAGTACTTTGTACGTTGAAATGCATCCGGTGAGTAAAGATTATGTTGTCCTAAGAAGGAATTCGCCTGACTCAGCAATAATTAATCTAACGTGAATGGTGTGGTAGAACACTTGACAATAGGAATTATGAAACACACTATTCCTATGGTCATAAATTATTATGATAATCAGTATAAAGAAAATAAGAAATGGTTAACATGTAGAAATCATATTTCATCAGTGTTTGAATTATTATTCCATTTCAACCTCTTCGAGAGATATATAGACAAATTCGTATGGCTTTTAAATTCCCCAACTTAGTTCAAATTATGACGTAACACAAATCATTATATACAACGATTACAGATGAGAGGACCAATTTTTGGTCTTTTTCTCTTGTTTATAGAATAAAATATGTGTTGATTTTAATATTTTCTTATCTTCTATTACGGTTTGGTTTAGTGATGTTACCGGTTCAAACCTCCCACGGGCAGTTCTGGGCGATTCAGTTTCGGTTCCGATTTTGACCCGTTTGATCAACAATTTGGTCAGTTTAATCAGTAATTTTGGTTCCTATTTGGTCCGGTTTAAATCGAATTTTTTAATAATGTTAAAATTGCTGATTTAGAAAGATTGAGCATTAATTTTGGTTAAAATTATTGGTTTAAGAAGGTTGAAACCACTGATTTTAAATGTTAACCTTCAGTTTTGGTTAAAATCGTTGGTTTTTAAGGATTGAACCCCCTGTTAATAGGCAATTTGAACCGGTGGTTCAACCGGACGGTTTAAAACCATTCGGAATCGGTGATTTGACGTTTTCTAGAGGGGTTGAACCAGAACTTAAATAGCAACCCTCCGATTTTGATCGACTGATTCTGATTTTGACCGAATTTGACCGGTCCAATTCTAGTCTGGTTAGTTAGTTCCAGTTCAATTTTTACACCTCTAGTTTGGTTTCTCCCTCATTTTGAGTGGAGTTTTGTGGCCTATAATGGTTTCTCTTGGTTTTTATTGATACGTTGGCGTGGGAAGCAGAAGTGTTTATCCAGATTTAGAGTGCATCCCGTAAAAAGCACCTTATGCGAGCCGGCGATAGCCTCGCCTGGTCAAGCTACGCTATATAATGGCGATGGCACACGGACAAAACCGCTTAAAAGATATGAGCTCACAATAATACAAAATGTTAGCAGAATCACTTTCATTATCACTGGCAGAATCTCACATTCACTGCCACGACAAGAGTACGAACCTATTAGCTGTGGATAAGTGGCAGCTTGAATAAAACACTTAGCACACTATCTAAACAGTCAAACTTATTAATTATTTTAAATATAAATTATAAAGAGTCTGTTGAAATACAGTTTACTTATTTATAATAATGAGTTTTAAACTTATAAAAAAAATATTAGAGATGCTCTAATCTCCCAGGTCTGTGTCTGATCCAATGGCATTATAAACCACATTTGAGGTCCCTCAATATTAATGTTTACCATTATTATTACCAACTATTGCTCTTCCGCCGTCGTCGGCTTGTTGCCACGCATTTGGCAACAATGCTACGAGTACTTTTTTGTCATTTTCTGCCATACATAAAATGTGTGTACTACTAATCCATACCAACTTCCCATTTTTCAATTTGAAGCATAATTTCAGTTTACTAAAGTAAAAAACTTCACACATTTAATTAATGAATTGTCTTGAGCAATTTTCCGTCTGGCTCAATTATTTATACGGACCAAATGGTTCACGAAACGTACAAATATTTGAGTATCATCATATATGCCGTTGAATATACTTCTCCAATTCGTTTTGTAACAATTATATAATCTTGTGGGTCAAGCTAATCAATTCGTTGATACTGGCCAATGCAAATGACTATTTTTATTCTATGAGCGAGGCCAGTTTTAATAGTGGGTAGGGTGTTCAATTAAGTTAATGAAGATTGGTTGGCATCCTAATTCAAATTAAACAAGCCCACAAGAACTTCTTTACTTACAAAAGAAAAAAAAAATCATCTTTATTTTGCTTGAATGGAACATCAATAAGTATAGTTTCGTAGCGTCACCTTCCTTTTCCGTTCAATTCAAGAATCCATCATCGACCATATACTAAATCATTTATGAAATTTGGCAATCTTTTTTTATTTAAAATAGTAAACTTTTATGTGCATTTTAAATTTGAATCTAATTTCATCTTAAAATGTACCTTGTAGGAGAAAGTTGTCTCTTAATTATAAATTCAAAAGTCCATTTGAATCCAAACAATGTGAGATTTTTGAATGTGAGAATTAAATAGTCACCAAATTGACATTTGTGGTAGATTAATGTTCTACTCTTTATTTGAATTTACGTTTTAGGAATTGATGTGGATTAGACCCAAGAGTCCATATGTCGACCTATTAAGTGAAAAGAAGGCTTCTACAAGCACCAATGGGAAGACGATTCCCAAACCAGTTGTCTCCAAGCATGAACCCAAATGCTAAGCATCCCTATGACAAGTATAATTCACAGTTTTATGGGCCACGTTACAAGCTTTTTTTTTTCCAAGTCAGTGATGCACTTCATCGGCATAAAATGCATCACATGTGAGGTCTATTGACAAAATAAACCTATATGTATAAAAAAAATATATTTTAAATTTTTGTTTTCTAATTTATTATTTAGCATTTTTTTAATGTAAATTAAAAAAATAATATAATAAATAAAAAATTAATAAATTATTAATGTAATAATTTATAAAATTTTGAATGAGTTGTATGTATTAAAAATGTTTTGAAGGCAGGAGATCGACGTCGAGATCGACGTCCGAACTGAATTGTCATCTGACTTACTGTGTCAAGGTATGCCTTATTAACACTAATGCGTGACCATAATGCAACTTGAGGTCCCCACTATGACAAGTGTGCACTTATCTTCTCAGGACACACGGCCATAAAGGACAACCTGTTGCACTACCATGTTGGCCAACCCGAATGCGACACAGGGTAATCAACTCTAACACATTTTATATTCATATTGCAAGTCTTAAAGTAAGAGGCTGACTTAAGCATTAGAGTAGATTCCAAATACACAAGTTGAGCCCTCTTTAACTCTTTTCTTACGTTTTAGGACTAGCTGACACAAGTCCATTATCCTTGAATTGACTCCATATCAATTATAAAAAAAGATTTAAAATTCAAAAAGAGTTATCAAAATATCAAGTGATTTAATAATTTTTATTTTATCATTAAAGAACCGAGCCCTAATCAGTCGAATATGCGCAAGAAAAGGCTTTTTTTTCTCGTGGGAAAAGAATGAGTTCTAAACATTCTTTCTCCTTGTATTATGCAAAACGTGATGTCTTAGCAAATAATTGCCTTAAGGACGATGGCAGAAGACAAACCTTGACTGTTACAAGTCGTTTCAAAAAACTACTTAACGACAGAAAACTTGTTTCCTTTTTTCGTAAGTCATTTTAATTGCTCCCACAGAACCGAACAAAACTTGTTTTCATACCATAGTAAAACAAAATTGTGAATTGTGTGCGAAATATTGTGAAAGAAAAAAGATCATTATTGATTGGTTGCTATGTGAGTTGTTATAATAACTAGCTCTATCCTAACTAAGCCAAACCAATTTCCTGATGCTCTCAATAAATGATGCCGTACACTATTCCTATTATTGTGGAAGGCTTTAAAATTCTTGTGTGTTGAAATTGAGTAGTGTCTATAGCTGCAATACAACAACCATGCATGTCGACAAGCAATTTGTACATACTAAATGCCATAAATTCGAGGTGATTAATTATTAATTAATTGGTAAATGCTCCATACATAATCATAAATAACATTTTTGTTTTCTTTTCTGGAAGAAAAAGATGTGAAAATGTGATTTTCAAGAAAAATCGAAAATGTGCTTTTGTTTTAGGTAAATTGAGTTGGTAAATTGCGAAAGTAAATTATGCTTTAATATATTTGGTAGGTTGAGGTAAATTAAAAATTATTACATTTTCTATTTTAGTCAAATAATAAGAATAATAAATTAAAAAGGTAAGAATAATAAATATTTTTTTCCCGATTTGTGAATCGTATGATGCTTGTTATGGAATAAGAGCCCAACGTATTGGACTAATACGACTTGGCAAAGGATCAAAACTCTTGAAAACCTACATAGTAAATTGGGAAAATGACACGTGTACACACGTTTTGGAAACTAATTGCAACAGATGAAACATTAAATATCCACTTTCATTTTTAAACGAGATTAGAATTCTATTTGTATATGTAAATAGAAATGTAAAGATGTGCATCTCCTATAATTAAGGATAAAAAAGGGAGATGTGCTCGGGAAATAAATATTAAGCATATCCCGAAAAACTTGGACAAGAAAAAGACAACATTTAACCAATTAAATAACATAAAATATCATAACTGCTCTTTATTTTTCTGGATATTAATAACTGAATTTTTTTTTTGTTTTTTTCGGATTTGTTGTATTATTTCATCAATATTGATTTATTATTTAAAGGATATTATTTTCAGGTGTGTTTATGTAATATACTACTAATGACACTGCAATGTTTTATTGATCAATTGTTATATATGTACACTTAATAATAATACTGCAAAATCAAGTTACTAAGCCACTTATATTTTTTTATTAATGTGACTCTCTTAATACCTTATACATATTCATATTTGTTTAGTTAACAATATCCACTCAATATCCTTTAAATATTTTTAAAAACAAAAAATACAAAAAATAATGTGTTCTGAAATTACACATAATTTCAGTTCCATATCTATATTGAAAAGACAACATAAATATCAAGTAAATATTACTTCAATAAACATTAATAAAAGCTAAAATGCACAGTCAAAATTGTTGAACTAAAAAACTCAATCACACTCCAATATATGTCAACTTACAATAAACTTGCAATAATAAAAAAATATCACAAAACCCGCAAGAGACTTTACATGATATTAGAACAACAATATAAATATCAAGTAAATAATACTCCAATAAATATTAATAAAAACTAAAAAACACAATCATAATTCCTAAATATAAAAACACAATAATACTCCAATATATGTCAACTTAAAATATATTTATGATAATATAAAAATATTAATAACAAAAAATATACTAAACTCAATCTGTCCCTTCAATATCATTTAAATATACAGCAAATATAACCTGTGAATACAACTAAACGAAAGCAGCCACAACCTAATTCGAAGCAACAAAAATCCACAAAAATTTATTGCCAAACCGACCCCTTCCTCTTCTTCCATTGCCTCTATGTCCTCCATCTCCTCCACATGCTGCCTCTCCTTTCCTCTATCTCCTCCTCACTTTCTCCCTCTGCAATCTTTCTCTTCCTCTTCCTTCACCATCTGACGCCCACCACACGACATCTCTTCATAAACAGAGTTCGGATGAGAGAGATTGCGACGCAGGCTGAAGCGGACGTGCAAGATATAGACTAGCTAACAGTGGCCGATAAGAGATGAAACCAGATCTGCTTATACTCTTTCACTAGCTTAAAGAATGTGGTCAAAGCGCGATCAACTTTCTGAAGCATGGTCAACACGCGATCAAATTGTTATATTTTTGAATATTTTATTTCGTATTTTCATTTTTAGTAAGTTTTTCACATGTGTTGTATTAAGGAAATTGTCTTTTGTTTTGTTGGCTATTTTTACAAATCACCCTATTAGACTTGGATTCTGTTTTTAAATGAAAATAGTTTTGTTAAGTTGTAATACTTTGACAACCGCCAATGTTATTGTAATATGGTTTCAAAAGGTCATACACGGGGTGATTTCCACTAGTGCGATAGTAAATTAGGCCTTTAGGATATAGGCAGTAGCTCCTAGATTATGGACTTGTCTAGGGCTCCAAAATTCATAGACTAATTTTCATTTTTTTTTTGATCTGGACAAAAATTCATAGAGTTTACTTAATATGGTCATTATTGGTAGAATCAATTGAAACATTGAAAGCATTAATAATTTGAAACAGACGGGAGAAATTAGTTATATGATTGTTCTGACCTGAAATGTTCAGAACAGTAATATTAGAAACATTATGACTTCGTATAAAATGGCCACAAAATGTGAAAATCCATTTTTTGTACCAAGTAGAATGAATGGCTTATAAACTGGCAGCAACGACCAACTAATTCAATAAATAATCAGTGAAGTCTAGATTTGAGAGAATGGACCATATGAAATATATACAGGTCCTGAGAGGGTTGAGTCAATTCATGATCCAACAGGCATCGTCAAGCATTCAATTCATGTATTCAGTAGTCTATTTCTCAATAGGCCTCTCCTAATTAATCTGCTTCAATATATTCTCTTCTTACCTAATTCCATTGAACTAAGCACTTAAACGGATAATCATTACAATTGAATCCTTTTTTTTTAGTTCCGTCGATGAGTTGAATATTATACAGTAGATTAGAGATTAATCATCTAATTAAATACGAGATATCTACGTTCTAGATTCTTCTATTCATTGATTAATTGCCTTTCGTTCCTTGTCCCTCTAACAAATCATTCATTTTGAGAGACTTGAGAGCTAATCCAAAGAATTTTTGGACTCTAAGAAGCTTAAATTTACGAAATTGTCAAGCCTATAACTCGAGATGAGCTGGTTGATATTTGAGCTATACGTATGATGATCATGTTTATTTTAACAGAAGATTGCTGTTTCCACTGTTACAACAATTGCTGGTCTTTTGCTATTTATTTGATGGGTCTAGTTTAAGACAGTAGCAATTGATGACAATATCTTGAGAGAATGTACAGATGGTCAATTTTCAACGTGAAGTGGAATTAATTCATCAGACTGAGGTTTTGACTTTAAGATTAGGCAAATATAAGAACTTCCCGTAGCTGCATGCGCTGAATGCAAGCAAAAGAGAGTCAAGATTTTGCAGTTCCTTCCAATGCTACATGCAATTCACTTGAACCAAAATTCACCCTAGAACTTGGCACTACCTTCTAATATTGCTTTCTGTTGCTATTTTAAGATGATATTTTATAATTATTTAACGAACAATAAATTCCAAAAATAAGAAAAACAACACAGGTAACACATTAAGTTTTTTATTTGTTAAATTTAAAATGGTATATTATCGTAATATCATTTTTTAGGTATTTAGTGCGAGAGATTTCGTTAATATCTAATTAATTATAAAATAAAATATTCCTTATTTCTGTTAACAATATGTCTAGTTAACCAACAATATAATGCGTTGAAGGAGGGAAATTGGTTTTGTTTATTAACATGTTCTTAATTAATGTGAGATTTTCAAAATATTTTTCTCACTTATAGGGCCAAGCTACGAAATAAAACTTAAAATAAGTCACTTGATACTGATTCTCCTTATCAAATTATAAACTTTTTTTATAATTTATATTCAAAACTTGGAATTCTAATTTAATTAGAGAGAAAGAGTCTGTAACACATTGCCACAGCATTACGTATATTCATAAACACTAAATCGTACTAACTCTCTTTATTCTTAAATTGTTTAAAATGAAAAGGAAGAAACGATGAGGTACCATGGGTCCTTTTAGCTCCCTAGTCAAAAAAACCTTACCAACAACAAGAAACTGTTGAACCCATGGCCATGAATAATTTTCATCTTCACCTTACTTTTTTCTTCTGTCAAAAGACACAAAAAGAAGAGCTCCCTATTACCTAATATTCACAGTTCCATATTCAAACAGAATCCCTTTAACGAGTCAAAAAAATAATAAAAAAACAGATTCCCTCTGAAAAAATTGGTGGGGGCCAATTTCATCACAAGAATTCTCCATCATACTCTCAATTTGGCCAACAAAAGGAGAATAGTGCAGGTCCCTTTTCCACACCACCTAAAAAGCAACGCTTAATATATTCAAATTGTGACAATTATGTTTTGTTTAATCTTTTCTTTCCTAATTGGCTTTTGCTTGCCAACAATATTGATCCTATTTTTTGTTTAAACTTATGCAATTATCTTAACTTAGTTACTGACAAAGGAAAGCCTAACTTGGTTTTGCTTTCTTACCTCTTACTTCACTCGTTCCAACAGGCTCCACCATTTATTTTGACCAAATCTTCATTCTGTTTAACTGATTTACAAGCAATCTTTCATTTGTTTGTTCATATTTAGCTTCTCACAGAATTGCATGAGCCCTGTTGACTTGTCTTTTCAGCTACCTATGCCTGTTTCTACACGTCTATATTGAGAAGAAAAAAGTACGTACCAGGAAATTATGACAAAACTTGCTTTGTTTGAGTCGTTTTCAAAACTAAATATATGAAAATAAACAATAAACTACTCTTAATATAAAAAATCGGATGCAAATTATTAGTTTAGCGGTAATTTTTATCTGCTTGTTGTGCCCTTGCAACTTCTGGTTTTAGCGCATTTCTGCGGTGGCTTCGTCTTTTTACTCTATAATGGTGCACCAAGGTAGACAAGAGAATAGGATGTTATAGAATTGTTCTGTTCTTTTTGTTAGCTACGTGCCGTTGATGTTTGGTCCTTACTGAGTAGGGTGTAATTTCCTTCCTCTGCCAGAAAATGCTAGGCACAAAAATTAACATGATTACGCAATTTGTAAGCACGATTACAGGTTACAAATTTCAAGACGACAAATTGAAAAATTCTATTTTTGTAACGTAACACTGTAAATATAGGAATTATCACTCCCTCTAAAGCACATCGGAGCCTAGCTGATAAACTAGCTGTGTTGAGTGTGCCACGCGCATGGTTCATGCAACGTTTATGATGTTGTTAAGCCAAAAGGCTTGATGCTTACTTGGTCCTAAATTTCAGGCACTGTCGAACTATATGAACAGGGAAAACATTTCATAATTAAATACTCCCTGATAATACTCCTCATTTCAATATTGACAAACACACACCAGTCCAACCTTTTACCTTTATTTATTTTCATTCCTCACAATCTTATTTTCCCCACTCATTATGTCATTTTCTTGTATCACTAATAAGTACCCTCACAAACCTTACCAACTGCCCTCTTCTTTGTTCACACATCTCTCCTCTTTCTCTCTCCCTCTCTATCATATTTTCTCTTCTACTGGAAGGTGCACTTTGGCTTCAAATGTCACGTAGAGGTAGCAAACGAGTAGGGCTCAGTCCTGACGTCGACGATAAGCCGACAGTATTTCTCAAGCATGGAAGTGGAACCAGAGTAGCCGGAAACAGGATTCGAGTAGCCGGAATTCTCTGTTTTCGGCTTCCCAGAAGCTCAAAATATTCACCTGCAAGATTATTTAGGCGCCTTGGTGCTAAGGTGGCCAGGGTTATACGTATGGTTTCGACGAGGAGGAAGTCTTCGCGTAAAGTTTCTTCTTCCAGTACTTTGACAAGATCAAGATCACTTGCTGATGCAATGGACTCGCAGCGAGCCGAAGCTATTGAAGATTGCATCGAGTTCCTAAATTCTTCATCCTCTTATTTGCAAAGATCAAACTCAGTTCCTACAAGTTCTTGTTAGTAGTCAAGGAATCAAGAATGTACATGAAAGAAAGAAGAAGAGTTCATGGTTCTTCTATGTCCAGAGGTTTCCCATAGACAAGTAGGCCAATCAATCAAAAAGAAAATGAAAAAGTAACTATTGTAATTACTACAAATAGCAATAGACATTTCTGTGTTTATTATTTCTTATATTAGCAAAAGCATCTTGTCCAAACACTGCAAGTACTAGAAGTAGCAATATAATCAAAAGCAAATACAAACTATAACATCGGATGCCGACAATGTCCCTCACAACTGGAATCAGAATTACCTTATAGTTAAACTTCACCTAACATGGATCAAATGTTTCTGAAGCTAAAAATAGGACAAAATTTCAGCTACGATAATTCAAGACAATACAACTAAGTGATAGAGACCATTTCAAGGGTGGGGCAACCCCTGAAGGTAACAACTAAGGGTGGAGTCACCATCATGCCTCCGGTGGAGAATTCTTGAAAAACTAGGTGCGCAATTTTCGCTTTATTTCATTGTATTGTTTGCAATAATGTAGCACAACTTGCTCAGGAGAACCAATAACATTAGGTAACAGGTCACGGGTGGAAAAAAAAATCATGCTCCAATTAGCAGGAATCCCCCAGTAACATCCTATAAGAGTTGGTTGTAATGTCTCTTGTTTCATTACTATCTAAAAGTGTTCCTCAGAAGAAGTCTTATGAATATGGCTCTTGGTGTCATTTGTCATATTAAACTTATAAAACCGAAGTAATACCAGACATGCAGAAATTATCATCAAATGCTCGCTTTTAAAAAGAAAATAAAGCAAAACTAACCGACCCAATGTGTTCGCTCATCTGTAAGAAACAATATTAGAAGTATTGTTGATCAAGAATCCAAGGAAAGCTTTTCAAACTCTCGAATGCCTTGACTAGAAGCTTTTTTCATTTCAAGAGCTCTCTTGTAAGGAGGGGCAATTGGAGGTTGCACAGGATCCAAGCTCTTATAAGTGCCCTCAGCAACTTTCGGCAGAGGATATGATCGGTCAGAGTCATATCCACTGAGGTCTCCGCAAGCTAGAAATGGGATATACACTTTATTCGGCCCTTCCAACCATCCACTACTGCAATCTGTCATTAGACAATCTCAATTTAGAAGGAGAAACAATACAATGAAATTTCCAACAATGTTCCAATAGATAGTAAGACTACCAAAACTGTGTGATGATATCTCTCTGTTAGTGTATTACAGATCACATAAGGATCATTTAGACAGAAAGCTTCTTTTTTCTCGGGACAAAATGAACAGAAAAAAAAAACTGGGTTTGGAAATGAAAAACAACTGTGATTTTTATGGATGAGTGGAAACATTCTCTCAACCAAAAGAAAATGGCTATGATGAGACAAAAGGCAGAGTATGACAGCCACACTTCTCATGAAAAACCAACCAACATACTAATACTGCCTTTTGCAAGCAATAATTAGAAAACCTCTGATTAGATATAAATAACTTCTTAACCAACCTTAGCTCACATAATTTTCCTTATGATTGCCAAATGCCAATTGAAATTATGAAGTACAAAAGCGTCAAATTCTTTTAGCAATCAACAGATAGTGACATAGCAGGGAATAAACAAAAGCAGAGGACAAGAGCATAGACTTCTTTGCGGCGATGACCCTTTCTAAGAAGCAAAAGCATATATTCAACACATTTCCACTCATAGGATAAGGAAACAACTCCTCAGTGGATAATATACCAAATTATAATGTTTACAATGAAAAGATAAAGAGTCTGAAAATACCTAGATCATATGCACCAGAGGGACTTCCAACCTTTTCTAAGAGACGATGCAAACCTTTCGGATCAAATCCCTCGGGAGGGGAATAATTTTCACAAACTGCAAATGCCTCTGCATAGAAAATAATGTTATATTAGCTCCAAGTGTAATGTGAATAGGCATCCAGCTTCAGGCGAGGCGTGTTATTATTACAAATCAAACTCCAAGACAATCATGGTTATTTTCCTTGCCTGGTGCATCTGTATCTATCTCTTTGCAGATTCTTACCTCTTCTATTTCTATTTAACTCCATATTTTGAAAAAGAAAACAAGAATATAAAGTTTTCTTCTTACCTATGCTGGAATTGCGGCTACTTTTTGGTTTCGCAAAAGTCACCACCGGGAAAAATAATTTAAGCTGCACAGAGAACAAAAAAGTAAACACATTGGATATGGAAAAGCAAATGAATTACATGCCAAAGATCAAAATATATGTCTTCACATTACTTCAAGCAATTTGTGCTGGAAGTAGACTTGTTGTTAGTCACTTGTCAACCCATAAACATAGTCCAGAAGTAAAACAGTGATGAAATGAGGGGAGAAAATGAATCAGTTAATATTTATGGTCATTTCCATTTCAGATTAATTTACAGTCCAATTTTATACAAGACAAGTAAATTTGATGTTTTGAATTTTGTTTTCAGTTTCATTCCAAAGAAATAGCTTCCATGTATGTACAAAATGCATACCGTTTCCAGAACTTGGCTCACCAAGACTTACCAAATACTTATTCAGCTCTGAACTCAAGGAGTGTCATATTACAATCTTCTCTCAAGTGTCAAGGAAAGACAAGAGTTTTCTCAAATATCATCAACTTAATTTTTAAGTCTTGAAAACTTATATACCTGACAATAGAGAAGACTAGTATCTTTGCCACGAAATATCTTCGCAATAAATTTTCCACCTTCTCTAAGTACATGTGTAACAATGGTCAAACCCTGCAAAAATGGGAAACATAGTTAGTATCAATAATCCAAACTACACCAAAAATATTCATACACCAGATTACGAGGGGAGAATAAAAAAAAGTGTGAGCTTTAATGGACTTTGCATACAAGGATATAGATTCATTATTAATTGCGACAGTGACTCTAGTCTGGCAGTAAAAATGCATGAATTAAAAGAGAAAGGGGTATGCACTCTCTTAGATGATTTAATATGCACCTCTCTTGATAAGTTAGCAGTTATGGTCTTCCCTAAGATCACATGTATATTTGTGTGTTTGTGTGTGTATGTGTGTTGTCAACATTAGAAAGGAGAAGCAAAAAGTTCATCATCTTCATTCTGATCTTCAGTGAATATCTATAATCTGCAATCTTTAACTAGGAGTCAATGTCTTGTAGAATAAACACTGAGGCAAGGGATGCCAAATCTTACAGCCAGTATAAGCTGGGACTGAACAAATTCATCCATGTCATGCAGACCGGTAACTTCAAATCAGCACAAAATGAAACAAGCTTTTGTGAGTACAAGGCACTAATATCTAACAAAATAACTTCAACTAAGAATTAAGGTAATTAACCAAATGCGACGAAGCTACAACTGTGGGTTCCATTTACCATCAGGAGCACCGTCACACACGACAAGGTCAGCTTTGCAACCATCAAAATGTCTAATGACCTGTAAAGAAAAGCAAGATGATTTGGAAGATTTTTTTTTTCTGAAGAAACGATGAATCTAACTCATCTACAAAAGGTCAATTACAAAATACAGAACAAAGAAACTGAGGTTTTAAATACACTCACAATGTCAGCTGTTCGAGCATTAGTAATATCACCTTGCACTTGAATAACGCCTTCAATTGGAGCCATGGGTTGCAAGTCAATGGCTACAATAAGAGGCAGATCAGTGTTCCTGTAAATAATCAACTGAAAGTCATAAACTCACCAAACTATATTGTGGTATCAAGAGAAACCAAAACCCCAATATTGAAATGCAAGATCTTAACAATGACAAGTTGATAGAATTGGACCTGAGAAAAGAGAGTGACAAATTATGAAAAGCTAAGCTATATTGCAACAAATCAACCGGTTTTACTACTTGTTACTGGACTATTTCCTTTCTCTTTCTTTCTTTCTTTCTCTCTCTCTCTCTTTTTTATTGCTATGCTATGATCAACAAAATCAATTTCAATAGAAATTTTGGAAAATTATGCTTGGGATATCATAATATATATTTTCTGTTCACATATTTAAAATTGTGCGTGCGTAAAGACCAAACTGTTAAAAGTTACCCTGAAACAGATGCAAGCTTTGCCGGCAGATACAATTTGCGGCTCAAAACCTGAAAATTGCAAAATAAGGATTGAAAGGAATTATTCAAGTCTGAATTAAACAGCATCTCCACAAGAAAGTGTATAAATCATAATTTAACATCCAGTGATCAATTGCCTCCAACATATTAAAGTTCAGAGAGACAATTTCAAATTCATGGCATACAATTAACACTATATGAAAACTTGGAATTGGCATAAAGCATCAACTATGATAAAAAAAACATGACAGTCAAAGATAGACAAACAATCTGGATAAGTGCAGACTATCAACAATAGACGATTCAAGTTGAAAAGTTCCAATTCTTCTAAAAAACATATGCAGTAGACACTGGATACTAGTAAGAGAGGGAGGATGAAAGAAAAAGAGAAGAAACTACCTGACTCCAGCTACCAGGAGCAGCACATAAATCCACCACGCGCTTCACTCCTACAGATTAAATGATGAACAAGCACAAATCAGTATAATACCCATATTATGGCATAATCTTTTATTTCCAAGTTAAACCAAAGGAACTACACAAGAGAAAGAGAAAAAGAAACACCGAACATACCCTCAAATATATTGAATTCCTCATCTATTTGAAGAAGCTTAAACGCACTTCGAGCACGCCAACCTTCTTCTTTCGCTTTACGGTAATAAATATCCTACAAAAGTAGCTCAGTCACCACCACAACTAAGAAAAAGAAGTAACCTTTACAAGAATCATAATATACCCTTTTATCCCTCGAAGCCTTTCCCATTTTCCCGAAAACTCCTGCACAAAAGAGCTCCTAAATTTTAAGCAAATCCATGATTCAAAGCCAACGAATTTATCATCATCACTACCTATAACTCCAAAACCAAACATAAAGCAACAAACTTTAATTACAATCAATTTTTTTTGTCAATAAAGAGTAAATTTTATTGCCAAAGTAAAACGTATACAACGAATACAACCAATAAACGAACACAAAAACAATTCACTCTCTTCCAAAATCATCCACACCGACTCACCACATGGACCGAGAAGCATGAACAATTCTGGAATTGGGTTATACAAACTGCAAAGTAATCAACTCCACAGAAATACATCTT
Source organism: Flueggea neowawraea (assembly GCA_948243855.1). Taxonomy (NCBI): domain Eukaryota; kingdom Viridiplantae; phylum Streptophyta; class Magnoliopsida; order Malpighiales; family Phyllanthaceae; genus Flueggea; species Flueggea neowawraea. The sequence continues at coordinate 1,705 of CAODLS010790841.1, read as the reverse complement.
AATTACAATCAATTTTAGAGCATAATAATATTGACCCACAAAAATTTAGGCTTATTTGATGCGAGAAAGAAAGAAGAACTATTGCATTATCAATAACCAAACTTCTTTTAGTTATTTCATCGAACATTTTGTGTTGATGGAATAAAACATGTATAGATTGCTAAAGTTACTGTGCTTACCTTTTTTCGGGTAATTCTTCAAGTTTAGATGTTTCTACAACAGAAAGAGAGAGTGAAGGGTGAAGTAGTTAAGATTAACGGACTGAAGCCGATCAAGTGATGCAACTGCGCTGCGGGAAGGAAACAGAGGAAGATGAACTATATACTCAGGTTAGGGGTGCACACAGTTCGGTTCAGTTTTATAGCTAAACTGTCAACCGAACCGAACGGTTCGGTTTTACTTTCTGGTCATCTATAATTGAACCATTGATTTTATCAGTTCGATCGGTTTGGTTAAAATTCGGTTCGGTTCTGTCGGTTTAATCGGTTTAAAACATAAATAAAAATTACATTTATAAATAACATTCCAACTCAAAATCTTAATACAACAAATCATTCTCCAAATAAATCAAAATTAAACATTTAAAGTCAAATTAAATTCTAAATTAACATCAACAATCAAAACTAAACCCAAATCCAAAATAAACATAAAAAGTCAAATTTCCATTCTCAACAAATATAATCAAATAAAACTAAGTCCAAACTAAACATAAAAAGTCAAATTTTCAGCTTGAACAATCAAATTTACATAAATGTTATACTTTTGGCATTTCATTTACATAAATGTGTAAACACCATAAGAATAAAATATAATAAACAAACAACTTAATAAATGATAAACACAATAATTTATTAAAATATAATAAAATTGTTAAATGACAAATCAGTAAAATATCATTTAATTCTAAAAACTAGAACAAAAAAGGTCCAACTACATCAATTCTTAGTTCAACGAACCCTAGAACCCAAATATTATACTTTTGGCAATGCAATCTAATGCTAGAAACAACATTTCTCTTAATGCTAACAATCATGAATTAAGTATAATAAACCATAATTAAGCAAATATAAGCAGAAAGCCAAAAAAGAAAACTCATCATTTTATTCATCAAATATATTCACACATAATCATATGATTCTACAAAACAAACTTCCGCAAGAAATACCGCCAGCAAAAACCACTTTCATGACAATCACACAACATAATAGTGAAAAAATTGAGAGTAATTCAACCTTAAATCTCGATGCATACTCATATCACACATACTCATATCAATAATCATCGTGCTGCAAAGTTCATGAGAGTAATTCCACAACTAATAATCTTGTATGACTATGATGATCTTGTATGACTGATAATTCAGAGTTTGATATCGACTCAAAATGACTTTTCTTAAACTATGATAAATTGCATTATCTAAAATGCATCAACTAATAATCTTGTATGACTACAGGGTATTGTTACAAAATTTATAATTATTTTAAAATGGTTTTCTGCCCACATATTGCAGATAAGCATAATAAGTTATCTGAATGGACAAAAAAATGGCATCTAAAAGACTATCAAGCTTGGCAATTTAAAACATCAAGAAGCTTATAAACCTATCAATTTGTGAGAAGCATAAAATCGCTTCATAACAAAAATACTCGATGGTAAGAAAAATTGAAGCATCTGTCACCCACCAGAATTTTTTTCAAAGTGCAAA
>CAODLS010790826.1:0-15812 GCA_948243855.1 Flueggea neowawraea | reverse complement strand
TGATGATGATTGAGTGTTTATTTGATCATTAAAAAAATATTAATGGAGTTTAATCATGACAATCATTGCAAAGTTTGATGTGCAAGTTGATGTTATAATGATTAAGATTGTCCAATGATGATGGATGACAAGTTTGGGGAGTTAGAAGTGTTCCGGAAGTGTTGGAGATTATGTTTCTAAGTTAGAAAAATATTAGAAGTGAGAAATTTAGCATAAAATGTGTGTTGGAGGTTGTGTTTCTAAACCCTCACAATGTTGTTTTCTCTAGGTTCACAACAAACATCTCTTACTCTTAAAGTGTTTACAAAACATTTACAAAAAATAAAAGCTCTATGCTAGGAGTACATGTGTTTGATTGATGCTCTTGATCTTTTCTCTTGCTTGATTTTGGTGTTTTGGAGTGAGGGGAATGATGAAAATGATTGGGGCTTGAATCCATACGATCATCCACATTTTTCTTCCCTTCATTGATGTCTTTATAGCCATTCCAATCAATATGGCCTTTGGTAGTGAGAATATGACAGTTGGAATGCATTTTTGTCCATTGCAGCTTCCTGGGTTGATGATTTACTCGAGTGACACCTTTTGATTACTCGAGTGATCTGATGCATTGATTACTCGAGTGACACTTCTTGTTACTTGAGTGAGATAGGTTCAGCTTGTATCCCATTCCTCTATTCTTCGTGCATTACTAGAGTGATGACTTGGCTTACTCGAGTGAAATAAACTGGGCACAAATGTTACTCTAGTGAATAGGCATCTTACTCGAGTGAGGATTTGACAATATCATTTTGTTCATCATCAAAACACATAAAGGATCTTTAGTGTTGATCACCCACGATCCAACAATGCATCTAGGAGGTCTTCTACGAGCATTAAAGGGTTGCTATGCGCATAGATCATCAAGCAGAATTGGATTGGAGCTGAAAATCATCATCTACGCACGTAGGATTGCTTTTGCACACGTAGTATGGCTTGTTACGTGCGTAAAAGGCCATTTTATGGGCAACCTTTTGTGCAACTCAGCGTTCTGTCCTTGTGGGTTATAAATACCCCTTTCCTTACTCTTCTTCTTCATTTTTCACTCCAAACCACTTCCAAGCTCTCTCAATTCGTTCCTCATGACTTCTCTTGGTTTCTCATTGATTCCTTTACATTTATTGAGGTATGAACACTTCATTAATCTCTTCATTTCCTCATCTCATTCATGATTTGATCATTTGGGGTTTTTGGCCGAATTCCTTTCTAGGGTTCGGATTTGTTGTTCCAGTTGTAATGGGAGTTATGGGATGTTAAATCATGATGAATTGAGGTTAGATGAGCATGATTTGAGTTTCAATTTTGGAGGTTTTTGAGTTTGAACAAAGTGGGTGTTCTTGAGCTAGGGTTTCGTTTTTGATGATTAGGGTTAGGGTTTTACCTTGATAAATCAAAGCTCGATTGTATAAACGAATGAATTGTTGATGTAGCTTTTAGTATAAACTCGAAACCCTTTCAACCACATTGCCTTTGCGCGAACGTGACCAATGGTATCCACACGAACAAACTTCCTTGGATTGGTGGAGTGTACTAGCACTTAGAATCTCTATTCCAAGTCACACAAATAATTTTCTCTCTTTGTTTGTGACACTCACAAATTTGGCCAAGCCATAAAGAATATGATAAGGTTGTGCTCCTATTTATAGGCATATGAGAAAGCCTAAATGGGTGCACTAGGCTTAGACAAAACCTTCTCCTTGTCCCTTAAGAATTCGGCCAACCCTAATCAAGGAAGAGCGTGCCGCATTTCTTCTTTGATTGGGTGTCAAATTTCCTCTTCCTTGGCCACCAAGAATTCGACCATTCTCCCTTTTAGGAAGAGTGTGTTGAATTCCTCCTAGTCCAACTAGGGTTTGTCTCTTCTTGTCACACAAGAATATAAGCTTCCTAATTAATAAAGTAAACTAATTAACTAGGGTGTGCCTCTTCTTGTCATACAAAAATAAGAACTCCTAAAAAATAGGAATGGTGGCTAAAATTCCTAGGGCTTTTTATTAAATTATTGGGCTTTTAATTATATGATAGATTATCATCAAATAAATCACTCTATTATTATATCTATGGGCTGAATTTATGTCACACATAAATAAACCCAAAACAATATTAATAAGTGAATTAAATTAAAAGTCCATTACATTAATGGATTATATCTTATATCATAAATAAGATATAAATCATAAAATCCTGAATTATTAATAATTAATCAAATTAATTATCCTAATAGTTCATTTGCCAAATGAGAACATTTGCAATCCAATTCATAGTGTGTGACCCAATAGGCCCACTCGAGATTGGCAATGGGCCTCGTCCCAAAGACTTGGGCCCAATGTTCATAAGCGGTATCTAGTAATACATTATGGCAACACAAAATCGAGTGGCATCGGTGACCCGAGTTAACCTTTCACAGTTTGATATTTAGTCATTTTGTCTCACGAGATCTATATTAAGCATAAGGCATTGTGACATGTCTACCTTATATTGCTTAATGCGTTTATTGATCCCAAGTAGATTGATATACAAATGACATTGATAAAGCCTCTTATCAATTCATTTGAGTATGCATACATTCCATCAATCCTACTCATCAAGTAGCCTAAAGATATCACTCTTCATAAGAGGAATAAATCCATCACTCTCACCATCACTCCTTTACAAGATTCATGGCATATCTAATCATAGCATTTATTGTTACCCTGTTACAGATAGCATTTGACTAAGTCAAAACATGTGATTCCTCATGTAGGAGTCGATAGTGAGTTTCAATCAGATGACTCAAACATCATCACTGTATGAAAGCTACCTGTGACATTGATCCATGAAGTGTTTTCATAGCAGGCCAGTTCAATACATGTTCCCTAACATGTAATTATGTTCTAAGTGATATCTCATATCCATAATCAGTAAAACGTGAATATCCTATTAACAACCTACTAACCTTGGTTTGTTATCATTCCCATGATAACAATCGATTAGGGACTTTTAGAATAGTATTCTTTTTACCTTATGGTTTTACTATGAAGTCACACACTTGATGACATAAGGAAGAATAAACTATTCATGGAAGTTTTATTGTCATAAACAATATAATATTTCATAGATATGAAATGAAATGCCTCTTTATTGAATAATAAATGTAATGACAATGTATATTAATGATTGGACTAGGGCACAAAACTAACATGTTCTGATCCAACACATGATTTGATATCGATTGTAGCGGAGTTCATAATCATCACTGTTATTGTTACTGTTATTGTTATTGGTCCCCTATCACCGGTATTACGTTATTGTTATTGATATTATTGTAACCGTTTTTGAAAAATGGTTTTTGATTTCTATTATCTATATGGCGAGTGTATTGAAAAGTATTATGTTATTTGTTACTGATATTACTGCAACCGTTTTTGAAATGGTTTTCAATAGCTATTACCTAAATAGCGCATGCATATTTATACATGATTTTTTGGATGCACTTCTCTAAAATATTTCGGTAAATTTTTCTCCGAATATATATTTTGAAAAATATTATGACTTGGAGTCAGTTTTAGGAAAACATATATGAATTTTGGTAAATGTTTTCAAAGGGAAATATTTTGGCTATTTCACATTCTGAAAACTAAATATTTTATGTGAAATAAATATTTAGCAAATATGCATGACTATTCGTTGTCTGCTTTGAATGTGAAACATTTTGAAATGAATTTCAAAAACTATGGATTCGTATATAGCGTGTATACGTATGTACACTTATATCTGCATGTGACATTTTTGAACTGTTTTCAAAACAGTATTTGTGAGGCACGTACCAGGAGATCTGGAGTGTCGTTTCCTTACTAGGGTTCTTGCCCCTTTCTTTTTTGTCTATGTTCCTGTACTCGTTATTGCAGGTTATTTTTGTTGATTGTGACTTAGCAGCATTCAACACCTGGTGAGTCATTCTGCATTTAGTGCCCTTTTGTTCGGGCCCAATTTTTTATTTTGTTAGTAGCTCCAAACTGGTTAGATTGTGGGTGTATGTTTTGGAAACTTATTTGGTATTAAATCAAGATTTATTATTTATCAGATATATTGTTATTATTATTTAAACTTATGTTTCAAGCAATATTTGAATTTCTACTTACTACTTATCAAAAATGATTTCGGTATCGTTTTCAATATCATGGTTTGGTTATGTTTTTTAGGCTTATGCGAGATGAGTCAGGCTCCCACAGACAGTCTGTCTCGTACGTCTGTCACGGGTCCAGGATTGGGTCATGAAATAAACGACCTGTCAGCTGGTTGAAATGAAAACGACATGTCATTTGACGCATGATCTTCCGCCTATATCGGGTGTCGTTAGGTTGTCTGAAATGGCACCGTTTTGATGAACTGAAACAACACCGTTTTGATTAACTGAAATGGAGCCGTTTTGTTTAAATAAAACATCGCCGTTTTGAGCCAACATGAAACGACACTGTTTTGCTTTAAACCCATATTTTTGCATCTATTTGCTTTCTCTTCTTCGTTCCTTCTTTGTTTCAAACCCATAAAACACACAAAAACTCTCACTCTCTCTTCCGATTCTCTCTCTCTCTCTCAACCTTTTCTCTTCCTCTCCGTCTTGGCTAGAGAACCGAGGTGAATACCTCTCTCTCCTCTCTTTTATTTTGTTATTTCTTTGAAATTAAATGGGTTTTGGCCGGAGGTATAACTCGATTTTGAAGTAATTTTTGGTGGATTTTGGATTAATTTTTGATGGGTTTTGAGTTGTAGAATATGAATATAACTTGAAAATGGAGCATTAGGAACCATTTGTTGTAATTCTATAACTAAAGGATCAAAATTGAAATTTTACATGATTCTGATACATTGAGGACTAAACTGACTATTTTACATCCAGGGACTGAATTATAATTTATAATAAATATAGTGGCAGAATTGTAGTTTCCATAAATTGAGGGATCGAATTATAAATTTGAAATACTTAGAGGACTAATTCTGAAAATTTTGGGGACTAAGATATAATTTTTTGACATTTTGGGGACTAAAATGTAATTTTACAAAAGTCAGGGACTAAAATGCAATTTTATGAAGATTTCAATTTTCGAGATTACAACGATATATATTCAACCGAAATAGATTTTTCGACGTCAAATGAATATTTGCATTTACATTTGCATTTAATTTTCATTTCATACATTTAGTATTGCCACAATTACCTTATCTAATCCCAATGGGATAAACATTTGTTTCCACTTTTGTTCGATTTTCAAGGTGAACAACTGTTCACCGGTGGACCGCGATTTGGATTATTAGCTCTGTGTCCAGGTGAGTGTGACAACAGCTTCAGACAAATAGGTTGTGTCTTCTGAACGTTATCTGTTTTGATATGTCTAATATATATGACATTTTTTTGGAAATCATTTTATTTTCTAAAATAATTGTTCTGTTCTGAAATAAGATTTCTGTCTGAATTTTAGAAAATTTTTGAAATAAATATTTTGTTCGGTATTTGCCTGTTTCGGTAATAAATATTTTGTTTCTCTGAAATTAAACATATCTTCTGTAATATATTTTCTATCTGAATATTAGAATATTTTTTGATATTACTATTCTGTTAAGTAATCTGATTTTGATTTCTGATATATATATATATATATATATATATATATATATATTGTAGAATAAGTATTTGATATGCATGCTTGCTTGGTTTGAAATTATATTAATTTATTTAATCTAACTCGGGACACCTATGCTACGGGGATAAGTGTAGCCATTGAAATACCATTGTGAAGGCCCAATTACTAGGACAAGATGGTGACCATGTGTTCCAGCGCAAACACATATGAGTTGATTTATTTGGTGGCAGTAGTCCACATATGATTTGAGGTCTGATAATATATGATTTAATTCTGGTTCAGTTATCTAATACTATATATATATATATATATATATATATATATATTGTCTGACTATATGATGTTTATTCTGATTTTTAAGTGTTTTGACAAATGTATTCTAAAAATTATTATATATGTGAAATTGTATTTATTTAAATACGTTCATTTGATTCAGGTTTTGTCAGGTTTATAAATGTTTTGTTCTATAGTAAACATTTGAAAATAATATTTGATTTGATTTAATTATTTAATTCGTTTGATTAATTACTGTCTGTTTTGTTTTGCGAAGAATTTCAAAATAAAGTTCTGATTTATTATTTGTAGAAATACGAGTGTATGCAAATAGTATACAATGTATACGTGTATGTGGTATTTTTCTAAAATGCTTTTAAAACGGTCTCTATGAGACACGTAAAAGGAAATCTGGAGCATTATCCCTCACCGGGTTCTGACCCCTTTGTTTTTCTTGTTTTGTTTTAAAATTATTTTTCAGGTTATGTGACAGCAGTTATCTGATATTCCGTGCCTAAAGAGACGTGTTGTAAGCAGTGGATACCCTATTGCTCGGGTCCTATATTATCTATTTTGTTAGAAGCTCCACATCAGTTATATGTGGGTTATAGTTATGTATTTGTTACCGTTTAGTTTTAAATAATTTACTTATAAATATTATCATAATATTTTATATTATTATTTAAGAAAATTATTTTTAAACTTTCAGTTATTAAACTGTTATAGTTTGATTAATATGCCATTTAATAATAAGTGGTTTTTGGGTATAAGTTCAGTATTATGAGGCTTGTATGAGATGGGCTAGGCTTGTTTAGTCGGTTCGCCTCGTACGCCAATCTTGGGTCTTGGCAGCTATGGTCACCAAAATGTTTTCCCTTGTCATGAGGTGGTTTATGCAATAGATTTTGAGGTTTACCATGCAACTTTCAGCATTTTTTTCTCGAGTATGGCAATGCTTTCCACGGTAGTCACAATGCAGGTTGTTTATGTCTTTTGCATGCTGGTTTTGGAAAGTTCTACTGCTTCATTGGGCTTCTAGAATAGCCGAGGCTTATCCTTCCATAGACGTGGTTGATCATGCAATCTTCTTTCCTAACATCACATGTCTCTGGCTCTCTTCTCTCTTACCTCCATAAATACTTAACCAATTGGAGGCTATAGGTTTCTTCCAATTATTCAACCACAAGCCTCATCATATTTAACATTTAGACCTGCCAAAAATGTGAAGATTCTACCAGTATCCACTATCTTCTTGTACTGATTGCAGTCATCATTTTATTTCCACTCATAATCATTGAATAAGTCTAAGTCCTGCCAAATTCTTTTAAGAGAATTAAAATACTTTGTTACAGAATCCTCACCTTGTAGATTTCCCCAAGTTGTATTGTCAACTTGTAAACTTGAGATTGATTTCCAATATCAGAGTACATTTTTTAAACATTGTCCCATAGTTCCTTGGTTGTGGAGCAACACATGTAGTTTGCACTTATCTCTTTAATCATGGAATTGACAAACCATGTCATTACCATTGAGTTTTTAGCATCCCAAATGGCATAAGTTTTATCATTCATGTCAGGCTGCTTATTATTGTTTATAATATAACCAATCTTTCCTCTCCCTCGAAGGTACTTGCAAATAGATTGTGACCATCAAAGAAAATTATCACCATTTAATCAGATAGTAGTAATCTAAATATGATGGTTTTTAGATGTATTTGTATGATGTTCGGACTGAGGTGGCTGAAGAGGCTGGCTTGTTCCAAACATGACTTCATTCATTGTTGGAATAAAGACAAGGAAAAAAAAATCAACCCTAGGATTTTAGTTGTACTCTGATACCATAAAAGCAGAGAACAAAGAAATGTAAAATGGCTGAATAAATTTCTCTATTGATGTAATACCCCGCCCATTTCAATGGGATTCCTATAGTAATCCATTGCTTTGTAATGTTGTAGGGTGTTCGGAGATGTTTCGTTCATCATTCCATCATGGTTGGGTGTTTAATTGGTCATGGAAATGTTGGGAATCATGAAAATAAAGTTGGAAATGCCTTAAGAGTGTGTTTTGTGCACGTTGAGTGAACTGGAGGTCTACTACGCCCATAAGAACCGGTTTTGTGCACGTTGAACATCGTCTAAAGTGGGAAAGGAGTTCTGGAAGTCTTATACGCACGCAAAAGGTTGTTCTATGCACGTAGTAGCAATGTTACACACGTAGAACAAGTATTATGTGTGTAGAAGCCATGTTTTGTGTGTATTTTTGGATTGAAACGCACGTGTTGTCTTGTGGGTTTATAAATACACCCGTCCGACTTCTCTTTAGCCATAAATCCTCTCAAAATTACTCTCAAATTTACTTCTCTCCATCTCCCATTACTTCTCATTGGTTCATCAACGTTTCTTGAGGTAAGAACACTTCATTAATCTCTTCATTTCCTCATCTTTCTTCATGAATGGTGCATCTAGGTTTTGGCCGAATTTGGGATTTTTGTTTGGGTTTTCATTTTCTGTCTTAATGGAAGTTAAATATGGTTAGATTAAGTTTTTGGAGGTTGGAATCATGAGATTTTAACTTTAGTTTTGGAGATTTTCATGTTTGAACGAGATGGGTTGTTCTTGAGCTAGGGTTTTAGTTTTGGACAGATTTCTTGGTGGATTTAAGTTTGTTTTTTTTATGTATCTAGGTAGGAGAGACCTAAATTAACATAAATATTTGTGGATCTTGAAGATTTGATGTTGTTTGTTCTATGGGTTCAAGAAGTCCGAATTTGATGTTCAGATTTCTTGATGATTCGGAGTTTCTTTTATGAAATTGATGATGGATTCATGCTTACGAAGTTGATAGCAACCAATGTGGGTTATTGGAATCGATTTTTATCTGTTGAATCGAAAGTTGGACTTTTTAGGTAATTTTCCTTTAAGGACTACGTTTGATATTTTGCAAGGTTATGAATTTATGATCGAGAGTGATGGATTCACATTCGATAAATGTTTTTCAATGAATATGGGAGTTTGCATTGCATTTTCATATCATGCATTTGGTATAGTCCACAGTACCACACTTTGACATATGTTATGTATATCCATGTTCAGCTTCTTGTTCATGCTAGCGAGGTCAGTCACCGACCAGTGGGGCTTGATTGGTGACTCAGCTTGGACATTAAGGTGAGCGGATAGCAACTTCAAACGCATAGGTTGTGTCTTGAAACTTCTATTATGTTTTATGATGTGCTGAACATGCTTATGAAAATGGATAATCTAATGATTGGTTAAATGAATAAAATGATTATGTGATTTTTATAATCAACCCTACGTTTTATAAAATTGATATATATATATATATATATATATATATATATATATATGTATTATATATCTTTCCTATGATTTCAAATGATAAAATGCATGTCTACGATTTATGCTATGAAAGATTATGATTTTATTTTTATGATACGGGACACCAATGATATATGTACTATGAAATTCCAGCTACCAGGGATGCCGGTATCCACATGTTCTAATGTGAATTGTTATGATAGTGGTCGAGTCCACATCACCCATGTTATATGGTGCCACGAGCACACCCATGATTATGGTCCCTTATCAAAGCCATGTGTTTTAAGTATGAAATCATGTTTTAAGAATTGAAATGATTAATAAGTACGTTTTCATGCTTGCTATATGCTTTGCTTGCAAACAATTTCGAAATAATTTTTGAAAAGATATTACCTATAGCGTGTATATATGTATATGTCTATATCTATACCTGCATGTGATATTTTGAAATCGTTTTCAAAGCAGTCTTTATGCGGCACGTATGAGGCGGTCTAGAGTGTTTTCCCTTACTGGGCCCTGACACCCTCTTCTTTCTATATCTACTGTTGGTTTTATTCTGCAGGCTCATTATTTTTTGCTACGACAACTTTTCCGCATATTGGATACTAGTAAGGTGTCATTTGGTTAGTGACGCCCTTTTGATTGGGCTCTTATGTATTCATGTTAGAGCTCTACACCGGGATGCTGTTGAGTTACTGGATTGCTTTTCACTCTTGATGTATTTTGATTTATTACGATATATATACATTTTGGATATTTTATTATGATATATGATTATGCTATTGCTTATTTTATCATTTGTTTTAAATAACAAATGTTTTAATCAAATGATTTGGGTAGTATGTTATGACCCATGAGGTCTGCCTCATAAGTCGGCCATGGGCTCGTAACGGGTCGTTACAAAGGTGGTATCAGAGCAATTGGATTCATAAGTTTGGGGTTGGTGTGGAGGTTAGGTATCTTTGATCGATTTAGTTTGACTTTGCATATGTAAACCTTTTGATCTATGGTTGGTACTGTGGCTATCACTTGCATTATGACATTCCATACGATTTTCTTATGATATGTAGATATGGATTGACGACGTGGTAGAGGTCGTGGGATTCCTAGGCGCGTGCATGTTGAAGGCGCCGCTGAGTCTATGATCAATCAACATGATGTGCATAGTGTGCCTGAGGTTGCTGCACTAGCAGATGTCTTAGTTGGAGATTATGATGCATTTCACCTAGGCTATAGAGCGCATAGACATGCTTCTTACTGGTCAAGTAGGTAGAGATCATCCTATTCAGCCAAATGTTGTACCACCAGTTCCTGCACTGCATACAAAGGTATCAGTTTCACCAGCGCATGTTGTAGCTTCAGTAGCACCGCAGTCAGAGGCTAAGTCTCGACTTGTCATATTCTTAAAGCTTGCTCCGCCCAGGTTTGAGGGCAATTTGGGAGATTATTCTCATCGCTTCACTTCTATGGTTGAGCGATGTTTTGAGGTTGTGGAGCTCACCGATGAGGCAACGAGAATTAGGTTTGCATCATTCTTATTGGACAGTCGAGCAACCAGATGGTGGCATAATAGAGGATCTCAGAGGATTGTTGTATGGGATAAGTTCAAGAGTGAGCTCATGTTGTCTGTCCTTCCCCGGAGTGAGAGGGATAGGAAGGCAGACCAGTTCAGCGAGTTTATTTAGAAGCAGGGTATGTCTATAAGCGAGTATGAGGATCGCTTTAGAGATTTGAGTAGGTATGCACCAGCTGAGGCCCAGAGTGAGGATGCATTGGCAAGGAAGTTCTTGAATGGATTGATACTCAAGCATCGCATAGTGGTAGTGACTCTAGGTTTGTCTACAATATCGCAAATTTCTGAGGCTACGAGAGGCATGGAGTATCAGGATGAGAGGGACCCAAGGGAGCTCAAAAGGGCAAAGACTGAGGGTACTTTTGAAGGCCAACAGGGTCGTGGACAGAGTAGCCAGCATGAGCAGAGACACAAATTTTCCTCTAGAGGGTAGCGTCAAGGATAGAGTTCCCAGAGTGCTAGTATGGCACAGGCAGCTGGGCGTGCTGGAGGTTAGAGTTCTGAAGGCTCGCATCTGTCGTGTAAGTCATGTAGGAGGAGACATTCAGGGACTTGTGTCAAGGCGGCAGGTCTCTGTTTTCACTGTATGCAGCCAGGGCACAAGGTGGCTAATTATCCCGCAAAGTATGGTACCAGAGCACAGACAGTCCAGTCAATGGCTGGAGGTATGGGTACTGCTAGTTTTGGTATTGGCAGAGGCGCGAAATCTTTTGGGAGTCGTAGTCATTATGGGCATGGTTCAGGCCAATGGCAGATCGGTCAGAGCAGTTCAGCTGTAGGAGAGCAGGCCAGAGTGTATCATTTGAATCGCCAGTAGGCTCAGACCTCCAATGTTGCAGTTACGGGTACGCTATCCATTTCTAGTTCTTCTGCATATGTCTTATTTGATTCTGGTGCATCGCACTCATTCATCACGCTATATTTTGTTAAGCATGTTGGGTTAGTGATGTATCCATTAGTTAGATTGTTAGAGGTTTTGTCACCTCTTGGTGCAAAGATTGTAGTTGATTTCGAGGTCAAAAATTGTGTGATTGCCTTTGAGGGGCACGAGTTGACTGTTGATCTTACCATATTGGATATGGGAGAGTTCGATTTGATACTCGGTATGGATTGGCTTTCGACTTGGCACGCTACCTTGGATTGTTTTTCCAAGAGGGTATACTTTCGTCCACCAGGTCAAACGGAGTTCTGTTCTCAGAGTGAGTGAGACAGCGTGGTTCAAAGCTATGTATCATCGTTTAGAGCTGAGAAGATGATTCGCCGAGGTTGTGAGGCGTATTTGGCTTTTATGCTTGTTGAGCCGCAGAGTTCAGAGTTGAGATTGGATGAGGTGCCAGTAGTTCGAGAGTTCTCCGATGTATTTCCAGATGAATTACATGGACTTCTGCCAGAGCGCGAGATTGAGTTTGCTATCGATGTACAGCCTGGTACCTATCCAATATCGACTCCTCCATATCGGATGGCGCCAAAAGAGTTGAAGGAGTTGGAGACTCAGCTGACAGAGTTGTTGGATAAAGGATTCATTAAACCGAGTGTTTCACCTTTGAGCACTCTGGTCTTGTTTGTAAAGAAGAAGGATGGTAGCCTTCGTATGTGCATCGATTACCGACAGTTGAATAAGGTAACGGTGAAGAACCGATATCCGTTACCGAGGATAGATGATCTATTTGACAAGTTGCAGGGTGCACAACGGTTTTCTAAGATTGACCTGAGGTCGGGATATCAACAGTTGAGGATTAGAGGCGAGGATATTTCGAAGACTCAATTTTGGACTAGATATGGACACTATGAGTTTTTGGTGATGTCATTTGGATTGACAAATGCTCCTGCAGCATTTATGGATTTGATGAATAGAGTGTTCAGGCCGTATCTAGATCGGTTTGTGACTGTCTTCATCGATGACATATTGATCTACTCGAGGAGTAGGGAGGAGCACGAGAATCACTTGAGGTTAGTCTTGCAAACCTTGAGGGAACATCATTTTTATGCTAAGTTCTCAAAGTGCGAGTTTTGGCATGATCAAGTGACATTTCTCGAACATGTGGTGTCACGAGACAGTGTTATGGTTGACCCGTAAAAGGCAGAGGTTGTACTCCATTGGGAGAGGCCTAAGACGGCTATGGAGATTCAAAGTTTCTGGGTATAACTGGTTATTATTGTCGGTTTATCCAAGATTTCTCGAGGATACCAACTCCTATGACCGGATTGACTTAGAAGGGAGTCAAATTTGTTTGGTCTGACAGATATGAGGACAATTTCCAGAGGTTGAAGGTATGTTTGATAAGTGCACCAGTGTTGGTTTTGTCGTCAGGTTCTACAGGATTCGCAGTGTACTGTGATGCCTCGAGAGTTGGCTTAGGTTGTGTGTTGATGCAACATGGCAAGGTGATTGTCTATGCATCTAAACAGCTTAAGAATCATGAACAGAACTATTCGACGCATGATCTGGTTTTAGCAGCAGTAGTGTTCGCACTCAAAATTTGGAGGCTCTATCTGTACGGAGCGACTTTTGAGATCTTTACCGATCATAAGAGTTTGAAGTACATTTTCATGCAGAGAGACCTGAACTTAAGGCAAAGATGTTGGTTGTAATTGCTAAAGGATTATGGTTGCACCATATCATAGTTGCAAGGCTAACGTGGTTGTTGATGCCTTGAGTAGGAAGTCAATAGGGAGTTTGGCTGACATCATAGTTGAGAGGAGACCAACAGTGTCAGAGTGGTAGAGTTTGATGAAGGATGGAGTTGCATTCCAGTTTGCTGAAGGATGGAGTTGCATTCCAGTTTGATGATTTTAGATCATTTCTTGGTCACGTTGAGGCGAGACCTGTTTTGTTGGATCGGATCCATGAAGCCCAGAAGGAGGATACTGAGATTCAGGGTTTAATCGAAAAGGTTAATGCATATGAGGTGTTGGGTTTCAGCATTGATGATTTGGGAGTCCTTTGGTTCGGCTTGAGGTTGTGTGTACCATCTTCAGGTGGGTTACGTGAGGAGATTATGACCGAGGGTCATAGTTCTACTTATTCAGTTCACCCGGGATACATTAAGATGTATGAGGATCTTCATGAATCTTATTAGTGGCTAGGGATGAAGAAGGGCATAGATGAGTTTGTCAGTCGATGCTTGAATTGTCAGCAGGTTAAGTTTAAGCATTAGTGTCCTTCTGAATTATTGCAGCAGATGCCTCTTCCCGAGTGAAAGTGGGACTGCATCACCATGGATTTTGTGGTTGGGTTATCGAGGACATCTTCAGGATATCACTCCATGTGGGTTATTGTGGACCGATTGATGAAATCGGTGCATTTCTTACCTATCAAGACGACATATAGAGCATCACAATTGGCGAGATTGTTTATCGAGAGGATTGTACGTCTTTATGTGTGCCTGTCTCTATAGTGTCTGACAGAGGACCTCAGTTTACGTCCCAATTTTTGTAGAGGTTGACCCGTAAAAGGTAGATGTTGTACTCCATTGGGAGAGGCCTAAGACGGCTATGGAGATTCAAAGTTTCTGGGTCTAGCTGGTCACTATAGGAGGTTTATCCAAGATTTCTCAAGGATAGCAACTCCTATGACCCGATTGACTTAGAAGGGAGTCAAATTTTTTTGGTCTGATAGATGTGAGGACAATTTTCAGAGGTTGAAGGTATCTTTGACAAGTGCACCAGTGTTGGTTTTGTCGTCAGGTTCTAGAGAATTCGTAGTGTACTGTGATTCCTCGAGAGTTGGTTTAGGTTGTGTGTCGATGCAACATGGCAAGGTGATTGTCTATGCATCTAAACAGCTTAAGAAGCATGAACAGAACTATTCGACGCATGATCTAGAGTTAGCAGCAGTAGTGTTCGCACTCAAGATTTGGAGTTTGAATTGCATTTTCATATCATGCATTTGGTATAGTCCATAGTACCACACTTTAATATATGCTATGTATGTCCATGTTCAGTTTTTTGTTCGTGCCAGCAAGGCCAGCCACCAACCAGTGGGGCTTGACTGGTGACTCAGCTTAGACATCCAGGTGAGCGGATAGCAATTTCAGATGCATAGGCTGTATCTTGAAACTTCTATTATGTTTTATGATGTGTTGAACATGCTTATGAAAATGGGCTATTCTAAGGATTGGTTAAATGAATAAAATGATTATGTGATTTTTATAATCAACCCTATGTTTTATGAAATTGATATATATATATATATTTCCTATGATTTCAAATGATGAAATGCATGTCTACAGTTTATGCTATGAAAGATTATGATTTTGTTTTTATGATACGTGACACCTATGCTACCGGGTCGAGGTAGCCTTTGGTATACCAATGATATATGTACTATGAAATTCCAGCTATCAGTGATATTGGTAGCCACATGTTCTGATCCAACATGTAAATTGTTATGATAGTGGCTGAGTCCACATCACCCATGTTATTTGGTCCCATGAGCACACCCATGATTATGGCCCCTTATCAAACCTATATGTAACTATGAAATCATGTTTTAAGAATTTAAATTATTACTAGGTATGTTTTCATGCTTGCTAGATGCTTTGCTTACAAAAAATTTTGAAATGATTTTCAAAAAGCTATTACCTATAGCATGTATATATGTATATGTCTATGTCTATACCTGCATGTGGTATTTTGAAATTGTTTTCAAAGCAGTGTTTGCGAGGCATGTATAAGGCGGTCTGGAGTATTTTCCCTCACTGGGCCCTGACCCCCTCTTCTTTCTATGTCTACTGTTGATTTTATTCCATGGGTTCATCATTTTTTCCTACGAAAACTTTTTCACATCTTGGATACTAGTGAGGTGTCATTTGGTTAGTGACGCTTTTCTGATCGGCTCTTATGTATTCATGTTAGAGCTCTACACCGAGATGCTATCGGGTTACTGGGTTGCTTTTCACTCTTGATGTATTTTGATATATTACTAGAGTATTTTCCAATATATATATATATATATATATATATATATATA
>CAODLS010790747.1:0-11486 GCA_948243855.1 Flueggea neowawraea | reverse complement strand
ATCAGCATGACAGATATGATCATTTTATGTGATTTATGTATACAAAACTGCGACTCAACTTTTTAAGAAACTTCACAATGGCCATACCATCAGAAGGAGAACTGCATCTTCCAAGATGCTCAATCTCAGCAACTTGATCTTCGCTGATCAGCTCAGTTATGGAGGTTACTTGTCTCTAGTAGAGAAGTTGGGGTTAAGTGACATTTCGATCTCCTCAAGAGAACGGCCTTTGGTTTCAACTATGTAATACTTGGCAAATAATGCTGCTAACAAGGACACACTGCCAAAGCCAGCATAAACAGGAGCGACTCCAAAAATCTCCACCAAGTCGAGAAAGAATAGACCCACCAAGAAATTGCAGATCTGAATCAATGGTGAAGAAATTGTTCAGGATTACTCAGCAAAAGCATCACAATAAGCAGAAAGTGAAATTTTGAAATATCCATGAATCCCGAGCATTGAATCTTTTGTTTTCTAGTATTCACTTGTGAAGAAATAAAAAAAAAAAAAAGACATTCTGGTTATAATTATAACATCTTTTATTGAAAGTTTCATTAATAACTAGCAGACACAAGTTTCTTCATTTTTGTCAACTCCTTTTCTTCCAAGGGAATGAGTTATGGATTGCATACCCAATGAACAGAAAAGCTCAATCCCATAATCTTCCCTCGTGTCCTGTTGCTGCTGAGCTCAGGTATGATAAGACCTGTAACCGGGCCAGCCCCAATTCCAAAGGTGAAGATGTACCTATTGAATGTAGCAAAATGGTTAGTCTTATTGATGAAGTCCCCATCCAAATTCTACATTCGTACCCCCGATAAACATTTATAATGCCATATTGACTATTTCTTTAGTCTAAAATCAAACTTAAGTTAGAACATAAAGTGTCTCCTGTGACAAAATTTGGAGAATTCTCTCTCTCACCACAATTAATAGTATCAAAAAAGATACATGCCAAAAGTGTTACTCACATGAGAGTCCCCAATATGGAAAAGTTGTGACTGAGTTCTTCGTCTACAGGAAAACCGATGGCAGATGCTATGACAAACATTGAAATTGCCTGCACAGGAGGATTTATAAATTAGTATCATAATTCTCAATCTATGTGGCTGATTGTACTCATGTTTTTCTTCCTGGAGTGTAATAAAAGTACAACAAAAAGACTGCAGTGCATGAGGGTCAGATAAAAGAAATGTTTTGGCTCTGCAATGTGAAAGTCTACTGAAAGACAATTGTAGCGTTAAAGGCAACTAACACATTTAGAAAAGACAAGTTCAAAAGATATCGTGAGGACAATCAATTTCAACACATATGCATATTTTTTATTTCAGCAGTTCTTGCAACCTTACCATTCCCAAATAGCTGCCTATTAAAAGCTTCTGTCTGACTTCCCTATCCATCAAGTAAGAAGCTGAAAGTGCACCTGCACTGCCTTGACAAAATTAGCAGCTGATTCACAAAAAAAGAAGTTCCAACGTACAAATATACAGATTTGGATTTCAAACCTGCAAAGTTCGTAAGTCCAACATATAAGCTTGCTAAAGCCCCACTTGTTATACCAACATCTTTAAACGTCAATGATGAAAAATATAGTACTCCATTTATTCCAGCAAACTGTTGCAGCACAAAAAGAGTTCCTACTATAAATGCAACTGCAGCAATACAATAACATAAATGGCTTCAGCAAAAGTTTGACTTGACAAAGCAATTCAGCAACTTCATATATGAGAAATTGTTTTAATGTACGGACTTGGAATTTTTCTTTTTGAGGCAATTATTATAACGTCCCTGAGTTATACTATAATCTCCTATTCAGTTTCTTAGTTTTGAAAAGCCTTTCATTAGGTCCCTGCTTGTACACAACGCTTGAAAAAATAAATACCAGAATTAGGTGTCGAACATCTGTTATGGACTGACGCTATGTACAAGTAGGGACCTAATGGGAGGCTTTTCAAAACTGAAAGACTGAATAGGAGATTACGGTATAACTCAGGGACATTATAGTAATTCCTCTTTCTTTTTTGAGGGGAAGAAATGCTCATGCTGTACATGTGAAGTTATAACAGAGCAGATTTTGGTAAATAAGTTTACTCAAAATATGTGACATCCAAGAACAACCTTGATACAACCTCTAGAGTGTGGTTCCTCTAGGAGTTCCAACCATCTACCGCTCACATCACTACCATCATTCCTAATAACTGCCTGGAATTCTTTAATTGCAGGTTCAACTTCAGATGGTCCCCAGAGTCGAACAACTGCTTTAGCATCATCTAACCTCCCAACCTAAGCCAAAAAAGATTAAAACTTCAGAAACGACATATCAAGAACCATATCTTTTATAATATAGAAAACGGAACCATGTCTTTAAGAATTTAGCAACGGGAAAAGACCTTACTTTACTTAGCCAACGAGGGCTGTCCACAGCAAACTGCATACCCAGTATTAGTAGAAATCCAGGAACACTTGCAATATAGAGCATTGTCCTCCACCTAAAATTTCTCTAATTTTTTGTCAAAGTTTGAATAGAAGCTCCACAAAAGGAAAATATATGCTTGGAATTAAGAACTTCCACAAAAGACCACAGAAATAATGTCTCTTTAGAAACAGAATCAAATATTTAGGAGAAAAAGGTAAATTAGTGTAACAAGTGCACTCGCGTAGTAAAACAATGGTGCGTATATATCATCTTAAACTTGTGAAAATTCTAGGAACACAAGAATTTCTGGGCCAACTTTCTTCAACAACATGGGCATAGACGAAAATTTGAGAAAAGTTTAAGAAAACTCACCAGCGTGGATCAGTTTCAGAGGGAATCCCTAACCACAGTGATGCAATAATACAAAGGCAGGTACCTATTTGACAAAGGGTTCCAAGCGAACCCCTATATTTTGTTGGGGCAACCTAAAATATGTTCAATTTGAAATACATAAGAAAACTGACAAATAATTGAACAGGTGAGGCAGAATCATGGTTGTTTTCAGAACAATAATTTCTAATCATATCAAAAATTCCATAGTACTAAAAAGTTCAGGAAGTAAAGAATATATGAAGACATCAGTCTCAAGTCACAAAGTTCACAAGTGAAAATGAAACCCACTTAATAACCCCACATATAGCAAGCAGCATTGGATTTCCGTAAATTGGTTTGCCATAAACATCGTCCAAACTTATGGTGCACAACTTAGCTTCCAGCCAGTTGGTAAATTCCCTTTTGTCAACTTTCACATTTTATCGCAAGTTTTTCTATCACAAAAAGGTAACAAACGAATGAATAATAGAAAACATGCCAGTGATTTCCTTTTCCTTCTCTTATAGCCTATTCATCTTCATAGCTAATGTATAATTTCCCGTTATTACACCAAAGATAAAGCACAAAACAATGGTCTTGAAAAAAAAAGCAGTAACTCAACTTCAATTCAACAATGAAAACTGCTCAAAAGCTTAGGAAACAGGACATGCAAGCCTTGCTAGAACTGATTGCACCCGAAGACACAAACTGCCTAGAATACAGAGTAAGTTTCAACCTTCATCGAGATTGCAATGACTTTAACCTCATTTACAAGTTTTCAACACACTAACTATAATTCATTCACTCTGCACTATGCATAATCAAAAGCACAAAAACCATTGCAACTCCAAGTCTCCAACTCGACAAAATTAGCACAATTCGAAACAAATCACCAAAAAATGGAGCAACTAAAATTCTCAACGACAAAATGCAAGCAAATTCTATCAACAACATTCTATTTAGACCATTTCATTACCTCACAATAGCACCAAGAATCAACGGCACCGTATCAATCTGACTCGTTCGACGACACCCAAGCTTATCCATTATAGAACCACAACTTAAGCTCCCAACAAATGCTCCGCAATAAAAATGCTCACTACTAGCCCTTCCAAAATCGGGTCTCCTTCAAACCCCAGCTCCTTCGCAACAGACACAATTGGACCGTTCATCACTCTACACATCATTCACACACTCATCAAAATCAGTCAATCAAGTGATAGTCGCGTTGATGCTTTGGAATAGTTCGACTTATCCAATAATCAAATACTAAAATTCAGAGTTTAAATTAATCTCGGTTGATCAATTATTAATCAACTGAAGAAACTCCTCAATTTTGTAACGTAAAAAATAATACCCGATGTGTTAACCGAAGAGGAAATTCGACATGGAAGCAATAAGAACGTGAGGGAGAGCTGGTAGCCATCCGACATCGGTGCTGCTGTTGTTTTCTTCTTCTGGTGTAAACGACTTGTCGTCTGGTTCGGGGCTTTGGTTTTTGGTCGCGTAGAATTTTCTGAACCGTTGCGGCCGGTACCGAAATTTGAAGCGGAGCGGGTTTCGGGTCTGGTACGTGGTGGTTACCGTATGAACCGGGTGGGAGAGTATGGTAGCCACATACATGGGATCAGGATGGAGCGAAGAGGGAAGAGTAGATGGAGAGTGAAAGCTTTTGAGCTTCGAGGAGGAGGAAGGTGACATGGACAACACGTGCTCCGAGACGATTGTGCAGGTGGCAATATTGAGGATAAAGTGGCTTCTTAATTGGATTTTTTTAAAATTTCGAGTTATTTATGACTTTTATATTGTAAAATAAATTTAATTTAACATATATTATAAATGTTTCTAATTTTTCTATGTGATGGATCAAATCTTCTTAAATTATTAACAAAATGGGTTATTAGTCTCTTTACTAACTGTAAATGATTATTTATGCTCCCATATTGCATAGAGGTCCGGAATTGTTTATAAACATTTTTTTTACTTAAATCATTAAAATATTTTTTTGGGACAAAATTATGAGGGTTTATAAGCTTAAAACGGGCAATAATGGACTAGCATGTAACACGCGATCGTTGAGGGATATGTCCACAACAATGCTAAACGATTGTTTTTATTGAATATCAATTCTTGATCTGAAATTTATTTTCACTTTCAACGCTTCAGCTATTAAATATTTTATATACTCTCAATTATTTGGGAGACTAAAAATGATGGGTGATGTGCAAAAATGGGCATCAAAACAAAAAACAATTTCTATAAGGGTCATTACAACCGAGAGAACATCCTCCGTTTAATTGGCCCAACTCAACATCCACTACCATTGTACAGTAGACGCTGCTCTCATACAGAAGGCATGCGCCTTTCGGATGAGAGAGGGTCCACCTGCATTGATAGAGCATATGTTCTGTGCTTTTTTTTCAACGGTCAAAACGACAATTGAATATTTTTTTACATTTTTTTTTGCTCCTAAAGGGACCGTTTGGCTTCCTTTTGTTTTTTTTTTCAACCCACATTTACTTATAAATACCCAATTACATCCACAAAAAAATTTTACACACAATTTCAAACCCAATTTTTCTCTCATTCTCCCATCAATCTCAATTATATTTATTCATCTGATCTTTTCAAAAGGATCTAAGCCATAATCAATTTTTTTCCCAAAATCCTAATCCAAATAATACATCAAATTCTCAAAACCATCCATATGGCTTTTTTCCACCTAATTTCCGAAAGTCTCCAAACCTAACTTACCCATTTTACCCACAAAATTTTTCACATCCACAAAATTTCTAGCATCCCCATTATTCTGAAAATGCACCCAACTTGTCGTCAAATTCCTTTTTCTTTCCACCTAATTCCGTCAATCAAAATGCGCAAAATTTTACCTACTCTTATTTTTCGCCAAATTATCCAACTAGTCCACTATTAGAAGTGGCATCTCGCACCTCTAATGCATCAGATCCATGTTCATTATCTAATTCTCAAACACCCTTAATGTTCATTCAACCACGAATTGATAATTTTAATTTGGATGAACCACAAAATGTTGAGGTGGGTGAAAAGCGTCAAGTGTGGACACCGGATGATGATCACATGCTCATGAAAGCTTGGAATACTATTTTCACTGACAGTATTGTTGGAACAGGCAAAACGAAAAGGCATTTTGGAAAAGGATTTGTGATTATTTCAACATGCACAGAAAATCTGGTCCTCAAAGAACACGTGCCGCAGTAAAGCAACATTGGTTTTGGATGGTTCCATAGGTAAATGAATTTAACCAATTTTACAATAGATTGATGGGAGAGCATCGTAGTGGTTGGAGTGACAATCAAACTAAACAACATGCCCGTGAACTATACTACCAAAATCGATCAAGACATTTCCAGCATGAGCACGTGTGA
Organism: Flueggea neowawraea; assembly: GCA_948243855.1. Classification (NCBI taxonomy): domain Eukaryota; kingdom Viridiplantae; phylum Streptophyta; class Magnoliopsida; order Malpighiales; family Phyllanthaceae; genus Flueggea; species Flueggea neowawraea. The sequence goes on along the minus strand of CAODLS010790747.1, from coordinate 5,294 downwards.
GTAATGGTGAAAGATGATCTAAAATGGCAAACATTGGCACCAATACCAAGGTCATGCAAAAGGATCAAAAATAATGAAAGTGGTGCATACACAAGTTCTTCTAATGCCAATACAAGTGCAGGAGTCGATAAGGATGAAGTTGAAGTTCGTCCAATTGGCCAACAAGCAGTGAAGGAAAAAAGGCAATCGAAGAGGAAGGGAAAAGCAAAAGAGAGTGCATCAAGCATGGCCGAACTTTTGACAAGGCAATGGGACGAATTAAAGGAGATGATGGATACTAGAGCAAAAAATAAAGAGCGGTTTGAAAGGCTTGTCGAATTTGAGATATTGCTAAATGATACTTCAATTATGTCTCCCTAACAACGTGAAGTTCATGCTCAAATTTGTGTGATCATCAAAGAAAAACATGGAATTAAGTAATGTATTTTATTATTCACAATTAAGTAAAGTATTTTATTATTTGCATTAAGTTAATCTAGGGTATTATTTTAGTTAGTCAATGTAGTTTATTGTGTTATGGCATTAACTATTGTATTTTATTTTTTCATTGTGTAATTCAATCTAGGGTAATTTATAGTTTTATTGCATTATGTAATGTATTTTCTTGTTTTAATGTATTTTTCTAACTTGTTTTTTTTTTCTAAAATATTCCGTTAAAAATGTATTTTTTAAAAACTTGTTTTATTTTTATTTTTTTCCTGAACTATCAGTTAAAAAATAGACGTTGTAAACTAGCCGTTAAATACTAGCTGTTGCAAGACTTGTATATATAGACCATAAATTATACTATTGAACATACATATTATTGTTATGAAAGGAAAAAACTTCTTAGAGCAAACCAAATGGGTTCAAGCAATTTTGAAAAGCTAAAAAAATGGCTATGGAAAATTTGATGGATGATTTCGACGAGCAAATGACGATAATGTTATTGCAATAATGGACCAAACATGCAGCAAATGAGTCTTCGAGCACCGGTGGAGAAAAGCATCGACATTTGAAACGAGATCACGAAACCGGTCATCAACACCTTTTTAATGATTATTTTTCTGTTGATCCGGTGTATCATGAAAACATTTTTCGTCGCAGGTTTCGAATAAGCAAAGGTTTATTTTGTCGAATTATGGAAGCTGTGGAAAATCATTCCGAATATTTCAAATGGATAGTTGATGCGATATGTCGAAAGGGTCTATATCCTCTCCAAAAGTGCACTGTTGTTATACGATAATTAGCATATGGCGCTCCAACTAACCACTATGACGAGTACATAAGGATCAGGGAAAGCACTACTCTCGAATGTTTGATTAATTTCTGCAAATGCGGTGTTGAGATATACGGTGAAAGGAATTTATGAAGGCCTACCAGTGAAGATATTCAACGTTTATGCCATTTGCATTTGGAACGTCACGGCTTCCCCGGGATGCTTGGTAGCATAGATTGCATGCATTGGCATTGGAGAAGTTGTCCAGTTGCATGGAAAGGTCAATTCACTCGTGGTGACCAAAGAGTTCCTACAATTATATTAGAGGTCGTAGCTTCAGCCAACTTGTGGATTTGGCATGCCTACTTGGGCATTGCTGGGTCTAACAATGATATAAATGTTCTCAACCAATCACCTCTATTCAATGATGTATTATCTAGTAGAGCATCGAACGTCCAATTCGAAGTAAATGGCACGACGTATACGAAGGAATATTACCTCGCAGATGGTATATATCCAGAATAGGCAACATTTGTCAAAATTTTTTTATATCCAAAAGACCCGAAGAGACGTAAGTTCAATGAAATGCAAGAAGCTGCAAGGAAAGATGTCGAGCGAACATTTGGCGGTTTGCAATCTCGATGGGCAATTGTACGTGGCCCTACTCGCTTTTGGTACAATAGTAAGTTGAAATACATAATGTGTATGTGTATCATATTACATAATATGATTGTTGAAGACGAAAGGGACACTATCACCATTTGGGATGATGATGAAGGAGAGCCACCGATTCCCGTAACGTGGCTCTAGTCGGCATTTTCAACAATACCTACAAAGGCATGCCGAACTACGTGATAGGGAAGTCCATCATCGTCTCCATTCAAACTTGGTTGAACATATTGGGAATCGCTTCGGAAGTAATGAAGACAACAATTAATGTTATTGAGGTTTACTTTTCGTATTTGTCATTCAACAAATTTTTAAAAAGTATAATTTCAAAAAAAAATCACATAAATTATTCTTCAGAATTAATTAAAATTATTGTTATTAAAATTGTAATCTAATTTAAATAAAAGTATGAAAAGTTGGTTTAATATATTTATTTATTGCGATTGTAGAATATTAATGGATTAATTGAGAAGAGAAATAATTGTGGGTCACATATTTTAGTATAAAGATGAGTATAACTATTGTGAGTGAGAGTTTAATGAAAAAAAGTTTAACAAAATGTTGATGTGGCAAGTTATTATACCCAAAATAGGTATAAGCATTGGAGACACCCTAATACTACACGAATTGAAAAACTTACCAAAAATAGAAACATGAAATAAAATATTAAAAAATACAACAAGTTGACAGCTTGTTAATCACGCGTTAGAAATTTAACTGCGTTTTGACCACTCTCTTCAAGTCAGTGTGAACGAGTACAACTCGAGTACATACTAGAGTTAATGAAAGGTTTTTTGGCTAGAAAAAATGAGTACATGTGAAGAACAACTCGAGTACAATGAGAGAACAACATAAGTATAACTAGAGTCACAACCAAAATCAAACTCATTTGACTAATGTAACCAAGTACGGCACGAGTACAACACAATGAGAACAAATCGAGCTATTTTTTTAATTTTCTTTATTATTTGGATGAGTGCAAAGAGATAAAAAAATGAGTACATAATGAGTACAAGCCAAATTTAAATACTATTTTAATGAACTTTAATTTTTTTGTTGTGTAATCTTGTTGCATTCAACTTTTAATTTCTTAAATTTTTTCCAAATATTGGTCCTTTTTGTTAAGGGTGCAACTAAGGTTTTAAAAACAAATTTTTAGATTAGTACAGGATAAGTACGGAACGAGTACAAATAATTTTTTTTCAAATTTAGTGAACTTTGGTTCTTTTTGTTAGAGGTGCAACTAGGGCTTTGAAATCCTAGCCGCCGCCCCTTTCCACCCGCAACTCTCTCCACCCGCCGCCACGCTTCTCTATCCCACTCTCACTATTGTAGCTCCTCTCTCCCTAGATCTCTCAATCACTCTCTGTCTCTCTTGATCGTCCTTGTGTCACTGTTTCTCTCCAAATCAAGTAGAATAGCATCATGTTCATTCAAGTTCGTTGATGAGGAAGAGAGCTGAGAAGGGGGAAGACAGAAGAGGAAGATGTGAGTAGATCGGGGATTAAAGAGAGAGACAGGAAAGTCAGAAACTCGAAGAGAGAAAAGAAGTGATGAGAGAGAAGGAAGAGAAGGAGGCAGAGGAAGAGAGGGAAGAGGAGAAGAAGATGGTGGCGAAGAAGATTCGACAGAAGAGTTAGAGAATAGAGAGAGAGGCATCGAAAGGAGAGTGAGTAGAAAAGAGAGAACATAGAGGGAGGAGAGAAAGAGGAAAACTGGGGGAAAAAGAATATAAATAGTGTGGTAAAAAGGAAGTGAAAAATAATATTTGATATATTAGAAAACATAATTAATTGGGTTGTATTTCTAAAATCAAAATAAGAAAAAAGGAAATAAGATGTAATTTCCTAAAAAATGATTGCATTAATGGGTTACGAATTAAAAATAATTAAAATAACAACTTGAAAATCATTATGTCAGTGAACTTTTTGAATATCTACCACTCAATCTATAAAAATTAACATAAAAACACTTTTGTATATTAATGAATGTCAACTTAACATCAAAATTAATAAAAGAATATTATAAAAAAATTTATTCATTGTTTAGATTTTTTTTATATAAGTTGTAAGGATATTAAACCAAATTAAATTGGGATTTATTATTAGAGTAGAAATTTAATTGTATGTAAATTGTTCTACTAGTATTTAGATATACTAGCTTTTAGTGCACATACTTTGCACATGAATTCTTGTTTTTATAAAAATTTTAAAAAATTATGTTCAATATAAGATTAAGTTATTTATATATATATATAAGATACTTTGTTTTTATAAAGTAAATGAAAAATTAAAATAATGTTAATTCATTTTATTTTAATTAATTAATTCATTATTTTTCATCAAATAAAATTTCCTCCTGAATACACATCGACCATCAATATCTTTCTCGCCTCTATTGAAATAACTAACTTTACTCATTACCAACTTTATTGATAACTAAACTGAATAATAAGGCATTTTGAGATAAAAAAATTATTGCTAGAAAAATACTCTATTGCTTCCTTATGATAATTAACAAAAAAATAATTGAATTTTTTGCTTAGACCAAGTTTGTGCTAATTTGTATTTATTTATTTATTTCTGCTACTATTCTAAAACCATTGGACATCTAGCTTCGACATGTTCAAATAGCACTCAATGAAAATATTTTAGATTAAAAAGTTTTTCCACTCTTTGAGATGTGCACGCGGCAATATATTTAAGATGTGTGAACTTAAATTTTCACAAAACTTGAAAATAATTTCGATTTACACAATATCAACATGGAATATTTTATAATTTAAAAAAATAATTTAAATAATTAAATTACATTATTATGCAATAAAAAACTTTTTTTATTTGTCTAATAACATAACTTATTGTATAAAAATACAATAGTCAATTTAAAACAATTGTCTCCAATTTAGATTTTGTGATACATTTGATTAAATAAAATAAGAATTTTGTTAAAATTGTATCATTAAATTAAATAAAAATATTGGTTTAAGAACTTGTTGATAAAATTAAATGAACTCAAAGCCAAATGAACTTGTTGAAAAAGAATCATAACTTAGTGTAAATGAACTCAACCAAAATAAGGTACTAGCATGAATTCCCAAATATTAAAATATTGTTAATATAAATATATTATGCGGCAATCGAGCTCAAATTTATGTATCTGTGGACTTTGTAAAATCAGTTAATTATGATATATTGGAAAAATTTGAAATACAGTGGCTAGGTTTATGCATTCCAAAATTATGTGACTTTCAATTAAAGATTTATCGTAAATTTATTGTAATACCCATAATTTTGTAACTATTTTTGGAGAATTAAAATTGGGGTAATTAATTTGAATAATTATTTTAAATAATTTGGAAAATTATTTAAAATAATTATTTTGGTAATTGGAGGGTAAATTTTATAATTTGATATTAATTTGGTGA
>CAODLS010790697.1:0-28082 GCA_948243855.1 Flueggea neowawraea | reverse complement strand
ACAAAGTTGGATTACTCGAACCAACTTATGATCAGGTATTAGGGAGAGAATTCATTGCCTTGGAGGATGCATAGTCGTTCTACCTAGAGTATGCAAGGCAGGTTGGATTTTCAATTCGTAAGGAGTCATTCAAAAAATTCTCCGACAATGTGCCCCGTCTTAGAATAATTGTATGCCAAAGGGAAGGGAAGAGAAAGTCAGAATGGTCGAATCTTCCTAGTCGGAAGTGAAAGCCGAGGGCCGATTTTTGGGTGGACTGCCCAGCAAGATTTCAGGTCAACTTTGATAGTACCAGAAATAGATGGGTGGTTAAAAATTTCGTTGAGGAGCATAGTCATGAGTTGGTGAAGTACGAACATGTGAATTTTCTTTGATCACATAGAAATATTGATGAAAGCACAAAAGCGAAGATCAACTCACTTAGAAAAGCCGGTGTGCAAACAAGTCATTTTGTAAATGTGTTGGCCATGCAGTCGGGGGGATACAACAAAATGGGATTTCAAAGGAAAGACGTGTACAACCATGTTCAACTTGGCAGGAGTTTGGATCCTCCGAATGGCGAAATATATGGAGTTCTATGCTACTTTACAGGGAAGAAAGCCAATGACCCAATATTTTATTATAACCACACAGTTGAGGATGACGGGTGTATAGGAAATCTATTTTGGGCAAACTATGTCAGTCGTTATGACTACGCCTGCTTTGGTGATGTTATAGCTTTTGATTCAACATTTAAAAGGAATCGGTACGATAGGACTCTTGTGGTTATTGTTGGTGTGAATCATCACCATCAAACTATAATATTTGCATATGCCATTATTGTGAAAGAGAATGCTGCAAATTACTTGTGGCTTTTAAACCAGTTGGTAGAGTGCATGAGCGAGAACAAGCTTATATCCGTGGTAACTGATGGTGACCTTAGTATGGGCAAAGCAATCAGAGAGGTGATTCCCGAAGCAACTCATCGCTTATGTTTGTTCCATTTGCAAAGAAATGTTACTTCTCATGTTAAGGATCAGGGGTTCGTTAAAGATTTCTCAAAACTCATGGTTAAGAAAATGGATGTTGAACGGCTTGAAATGGAGTGGGAGAAGCTCTTCCAATCATTTAACTTGTCCAAAAATGGATGGGTTAATGATATGGGCAAAGGCTTATTTGAAGGGAAAGTTCTTTGCAAGAACCCGAACAACCTCTAGGTGTGAGAGCATGCATTCCTCTTTTGACAAAGTTATTGGGAGGAGATTATCATTTAATGAGTTTGTGCAAAAATTAGAGAATGTCCTTACAACTATCAGGCATTAAGAGACACAACTAGTTCACGAATCAGAGTACGGGGAACCAGTCTGCAAGACTTCTTTTCGAGAGTTTGCATTTCTGGTAGCTAGTGTTTACACGTCCACAACCTTCCATATTTTCCCAGAATAATTGACTGAAACAGGTGCTTACAAAGACTTTTCTCCGTCGATATTTTAAGAAGACAAAATGGCATTCTTTGTGGCTAGGAACAATTCGCTCACTGAGTTCAGGATTGTCATTTTCAACCGGTTGGAAAATAAGTTATGTTGCTCGTGTGAGCTAATACAATCTACGGGGTTTCCATGTCGTCACTTACTGTATTGTATGAAAAAAGAACTATTTCCATCGATTCCTCCATATTTTATTTCTAAGAGATGGATAAAGGAAGTGAAGATGTCACCGTCAACTCATCTCATTGCCTGTTGGTCTGCATCCAAAACGTTCATGGCGGACATTTGATATGGTCATTTGTGCACTTTATTACGTGCTTTGTGTTATATGGCATGCCAGAGAGAGGATACCTATAACAGAGTTAAGGATGACATAGTTCGCTCTACAAGAGCTCTAGCTGATGTGCTTTACCCAAGGAAGGATACGAGAAAACAAACTGAATGAGAAAACTACCGTGATCCGAAGCCTCCAAATAAAAGGGGTAAATCAGGCAACAAAAGTAATTTCGAAAGAAAATACTTAATGTGCAAAGAACTCGATCATAACAAAAATAGGTGTCATATTCTAACACAATCTGCTTCTTGCAATGTGGCAATGACTGGATCATTTGGTGCATGTGGTTCAGGGCATGACTACATTACTAATGCTTCATTATTGTATGTAAGTTACAACAACCATTTTTGATTACTATGATGTTTGATGATATTTTGAAAAATAATATATGAATGCAAACTTTTAAGTGATAAGCGTAAGGTTGTTCGCAGGGTGCATCAAATAGTATGGAATTTAGGCATGCTGGATCATTTGGTGGTTACAATTCATTGATGTCGGTAAGCGTAATGCATACAAGATTATGTTATGGAAATTAGTTGTTATGTATGTTTGAATTCGAAACACTGACGTTCACACATTCCAAATTTGGGAGATACCACCCAAAATTATTTTACAATGTCTCAAGACCCCGAAGTTGTTGAATTTCCATACTGGTCATCTTGTGGCGCATGATCATCAAGTGTTAGAGATTTATTTATGTTCCATTACTTTATAGTATAATCTTTGACTGAAGAAAATTTTAACTACTCGTGTTACTAGTGCTTAAACTTGTAACTATTTTGGCTTATTACTATTTTGATTTTGCCTTGTTGTGTTTTGATGGAAGCATGTACTGGCGACATTAACTATCGTGTTTCTTATGGTATGTCGTGTATTTTTAGTACACATTATATGCATCTGAATGTTACATTTTTTTGTATTAAAGTTGAAGTGAAACAATAATCTAATGTAGGGAACTTATAATTGAGAATTTGGATGCATGCAAAGAATTTCATGCAAGTATCAATTGTTGAATGTAAAATGAATTTATCAACTTATGTAGATGTTGTACTATCACTACTACATTTGGTTGCTACAAAAGTGTGTACACGGCCACACAATAATGTCCAAAAAATGATGATTGTGTTTTTACATCTGCTATACCCATATCAGTCAACACTTTATAAGGCACCTACGCTACTTGCCATGTCCATATCTATACAAAAATGAACATACAACAAAACATATACATAAGCCCAAAAAATAATGCTACTGCACATTCATATACAAAAATGGACATACACCTCGTGCTGACATAGTACTATACTGATAGGTTGCATTTTATGCATGTTTTATATTGCATTTTAGGTTTGTTTTGCATTATAAATTGTTGTTATTCATGTATTTTTATGTTTTTATGCTTCTTTGGTGTTTTAGGTGGAATATTTGTGAAACATAAAGATTTGAAGCTGTTTCTGTACATTTTAGTCGAAAATTGTATTTCTGCGTGGCCACGCCAAAAGTTGATGCGTGTTGACCAAGTTTGACCGCATGCATTGGGCTACGTGCTACACTCATGGGCCATGTTTTGGATGTGTTTTGAAGGCCTACAACTCAGTTTTGCTGTTGGATCAAAACAATTGGCTTTATTATTATTATTTTAGTTATTTTTGAGGGGAATTAGGTTTTTCTAATTAGGATATATATATATATATATATATTCCCTAAAACTCATTATTCAGAGGCTTTAGATTACCCTAAGGGGGCAACACGCCCCTCAACTCTTTCCCTCCATATTTTACATGTTTTTTCTTTGTTTGAGTAGCTAAACAATTTTCTAGTCAAGGTATTTTCAAGGTTTGATCTAATATGTTGTGGGACTTATGTTTTTATGCGTTATTGAGTATTTTGAGTATTTATTCAGTTTCTGTGCTCTAGTTCTTTTACTATTATTTTTGTTAGTTGATTGATAAGAGCTCGTTGATTGATTGGCTGAAATAATATATTACTATTTAGAATTGATAGTATGTCACATTAGTCCTAATCTAGGTAACGAATAATGTGAATTTATGTGGCTGGACATTGTTCATTGTTATGGAACTGAATGATCTAGTGATCTGGTTTAAATGATTTACGACATTTCTGACTTCACTGGCTAGGATAAGGGTCTCTTTAATTCTTATTGCTGTCATAGATTAAACCTTGCAGGGCGTCCCGATGGTTGTCTAGTGGTTAGGAAAATAGTATGCACAGCGTCCCTAGCCTATCGATCAGGTAAGAAGAGATTGGTTAATTGAGTGTGTCACCGTTAACTATAACTCTGTCTATTTGAATGCTTAATATGTATCTTTCATGTCTGTGATCAACTGAAAGGATTGAACTGAGAAGTACTTTGGCTAGACTTTATTAATTCTGATTTCCTCTTGACTGAATTTATATTGTATTTAATTTAGTTTACTGTTTTTGTTGGTTTTGATATTTGATCTTCGTTCTCCATATTGCTTTGTTTATTCTGTTGTTTTTCTTTCAAGTAAATAAACTTTACCAATCTCTGTGGATCGACCATGTTCGCTGCTATACACAAATCTTTTCTGAACAGGTTAATATTATTTTGGTGGGTTTGACACCCTATCATATACAAACCAAAATTTAATTTTGAGGCAAACATCCTTGTAATTGGTGCAATCCGTGAATATAGTATACTCAACATTTCACATATTGCAATTAATCAACATATTACCTTTTGTTTTTCATCGTTACAACTCATTGCTTCTTTTTTCTTAGGCGATTGCGAACAACTTTCAATCTCTTCCATATTCTTCAATTACCTTTGGCTATGAAAAGCTTTATGTTCATCACACAGACAACTACCATTAACAAAATATTTATATTGCAACCACCAACACATCTAAAAAAATGCTTTTATATAACTCAAATCAAGTTTCAAAGTGTCCCCTATTTTGGTTTAGCAGTAATACGATACCCACCTTCTAATATTTATGTTGCAACCACCAACACATCTAACAAAACGAATAACAAACATAACTGCATTACGCAATGCCAAATAGCAGCCAAAAAAGGTAACAAATGGATTGCCCTGTCATGAAAATTGTACGAGTTATCCACTATTTTTACAAAGAGACTTCATGAGGTGAAAGGAATTACTTCATGAAAATTGTCCTTTTAGTGCAGCGGGACATGCTCACTTAACCTTAATTTGGTCCAATTTCCTCCTTGTTTTCCAACCGGATTTGGTTCCATTACCTTTTCACTACCATTTCTTTTCTAAAATCTCCTTTCTTTTTTTTTTTTATTTCTTGAAGTTCTACTTCCAAATGTCCTTAATTTTTCCATTGTATGCAAGATTTCTTTTCTAAAATCTCCTTTCTTTTTTTTTTTATTTCTTGAAGTTCTACTTCCAGATGTCCTTAATTTTTCCATTATATGCAAGATTTGTTGTTTATCATTGGTTTTCAAGGCATTATTCTACGAAATGGGAAAATTACGTTAAGGGACAAAAGATTCTGTATGTAATAGCTCCAAGCTAGTGCCATTTTTTATATTTTAATAAGGTTTTGATTCCCCGAATTCCATATATCTCAAATCAATTAGAAAAAAAAAATGCAGAAGATAAATCATAAACTATCGCTTAAAGAAACAAAAATGCTTGATGAATCACAATTGAAAAATTTTAAAGGCACATTCATGTCATACACATAGTTGGAAGCTAGCCTTCTAAACTGATGGTGCAACTCATAAACTCGTGACTACAAATACGTGCTTTTGCTTGATAATAGTCATTAAATCTCGTTTATTTTGTAGTTGAATTTATTACGAACATAATAGCATAATTATAAACTGCATCCTCCCATATCTTAAAGTTTAAACAACAATACTTCACTTGGATGACAAAGTACATTTGGGAGATGAGTTTTCAAATTCCTGTATTTTTAACATTTGCCTGTAATGAAACTACAGTTATGAAATTGTACATCATAGAGTGATATTCATGCATTCAGATGGTTGATAATGGTATACAACATAATTAACTCTAAAAAACTTATTCAAGCAAATAACACCTGGATTTTTGTGGGTGAACATAATCCATGTGTAGTTGGACTGGAGCAAATAACGTGAGACTAACTAACTAAAACCCTGACAATTAAGCATATACCCATTAATTAACTAAAACCCAAAAAAAAACAAAACCCTAGATTAACTGAAACGTGAGATTAACTATAACTTAGAAATCTCAAACCATAGGCAGCAAGTGACAACAAAAATAAGAGACTTGAAGCACTTGCTCTCAACATCGATCGATGACGAATTGACTGCGAGGAGTCTCAAAATGCAGGAACAAGAAAAGTGAAAGCAGAGAGGAAGACGATTCCGTGAAAGAGCAGAAGAACGCTAGCAACACGATGAAGAGATGACAATGGGCACGCCGGTCGTGGTGGAGTAGTAGAGACGCCAGGGAACAATATCGATAGAGAAAGAGGGTGAGATTGATTGACAACGGAAAAAGTGAAAGCAAGAGGAAGAAGATTTTGTGAAAGAGCAGAAGAACGCCGGCAACACGATGAAGAGATGACAATGGGCACGCCGGTCGTGGTCGAGGAGTAGAGACGCCGGGGAAGAGTATCGACAATGAAAGAGGGTGAGAGTGACTGAGGGGGACTATAGAAGAACCCAATTTTGCATTCCCTCACCCGACTTGATTTCTTGAAAAAAAAATTCACTTTCCTTTTTCTAGACTTATTCTGTGCTGCAGACGTTGTGCTCTCCGCCTGATTGTAGAATTCGTCCCTTTGCGCTGCTTTTGTTTTTAATTTTTGAGTTGTGTACTAGCTGTAAAATTGTATGCAAATATGAATTGTTGAAATTTTTGAAATCGAATTATGATGATTTTTAATCATGAATGTACAATTTTAATGCTTTCTAATTCTCTTTACCCATTTTTTTTCATCAGCTCTCCTGAAACTGGAAATATATATCTTATTTTCTTTCCCTAGCAGGAGAGATTCATCAATTTTTTTCACTGACAAAATGAAAAGAAAAAGACTCTCAAAACTGCATTCGCTGTGAAAAGATTGTGTTCAAATTGATTCTTTAGTTGAGTCGTGAAGAAACATAGCATTTTATTCAAATAAATAATTATCTGAAACAGGAGGTCGTTACTACATGTATCTTTCTTAATTAATAAATTTATTTTATCTGCTTGAACTTAAGTTTAATATTGAAAAAATTATGTTATCAAGTAAATATCAACACTAAAGAATTTAATTTTTAATGAAAATAAATAAAATTACTTATAAAAAAATAATTTAACTTATGTGCATCATGAGATGAGTTGTGTGGTGTATAGGCATAGCATACAATCACTATAAGTCTTCACTTAAAAAAAAAATACAATCACTATAAGTGAATGCATTTACTTGTAATATAAAAAGACTTCAGACAGACTTTTTCTATTGGTGGATTTTTATTACAGCCCAAAAATTCTCAGGAAAGAAACAAGTCGATGCATTCAATGAATCGTCTCTTTTTGGTAACTAAGCAGCTATGGAAAAACTATGACCAACAAAATAATATTACTTTTTTTTTTAAATAAAAGAGGGCAACACCTCGTTTTATATTATTGAGAGTTCTCACTTGTGACGGATGAATACCGTGGTTATAATAATTAAACTTATCAAAATATAAAAAATGAAGTAATTGGGTCGGACAGTGAACAAAATCATGAACACCAAAAGATTGGGAGAGACGAAACTTGACAATCCAATCAGCAGAACAAATTTTTACTCCTAGGAACATGGTGAAGCATGGATTTAGTAGTCATCAAAAGTTGCCTAATATGAAACACAAGAGCTTGGTGTTGGCTAGACTAATGGGTGACCGCATTACAGAAATCCACAGCCATTTTAGAATCAGAATAAATATTAATGTCACTCCAATTATGCTCAGAAATCAAGCAAAGACCATTCAGGATAGCATGTAACTCAACCACTAACGGAGATATAAAACTGAGATTAATAGTACGAGCTTGAATACCAAAGCCGGATGTATCCCTAACAATGATCCTACTACAGAAGAGTGATAAAGAAAAGACACAGCTCCATCAACATGAACACTCAACCCATCCTTAACATGTCGAGCATCAATGCTGGATGGATTACTGCACACATTCAAATTATGGACAAGTCTTATAGCACGAAGATAATTGAAGGCAATTTCCAAACTACATCTACCCAAATTACGCTGCCTAACACCACCACCAACAAGTTCCAAATTGCGACTATTCCACAATCTCCAAACCATAATCCCAAATAGTAAAGACCAAGGAATTTTACTTCCATGCAAAAGTTCACTCTTCAAATTACAAACAAATCAATCACGAAGGGTCATGGAAAAAAATGAGGATCGAACCTCAGAAGGGAGAACCGAGAGCTAATGTTCCTTAGCGGCAGGACAATCACGAATGGCATGAAGAACCGTCTCTTCTCCAGAATGACATCGAAGGCATTCTGCCAAAATGCATAACGGGCGAATGAGACGTGAATTAGTCACCAATCTACCATGGAGAGCAATCCAAATGCATGTTTTAGCACACGCCGACCCCTTCCATTTCCACACAATGTCCCAGTCAGAAATTGACCTTTGGAATGCAGAAGAGCCTTCATATTGAAGATAATGAACCGCACCAACAAGACTAAAATTACTAGAAGAGGAGCCTTTCCAAACAAGTTTATCATGGGGGCCATTTCAGATAGGAGATGGAAGAGAAAGCACAACATTGACCATATCAGCAGGCAAAAATGGGGATAGGTAATCGCGAGTCCAAACACCCAAAGTATGACTATCGGCCACAATTATAGCAAGTTATTCCGAAATTAGAGAATTGGAAGTAAAATAAATGAGAGGACCAAAAGATTCAATCTAGCTATCAGTCCAGAACCTAGTGCTCCTACCATCACCAATAGAAATAACACAGTATGCTTTAAAGCATCTGAGTTCCGCAAGATGCCAGACCAAAGTGGAGAGTTTAAACTGACGAGACCGAGCAAAATCAAACACATCCCCCTAAATATATTTAGCATGTAGGATACGTGCCCATAAAGCATGAGGACTAGAACAGAGGCGCCAACCCAATTTGATCAAGAATGCCCTATTGACTAGATGAGTCAGTTTGATTTCCAAACTCCCTTCCCTTTTAGGATTACAAACCATAGGCCAACTCACATTGTGAATTTTCCTTTGAGTACCCTTACCGCCCCACAAAAATTCTCTAACAATTTTATCAATGTCATCACAAAGCCCAACAGGCAGAAGAGTAGTCTGCATTGCTTACATAGGAATAAAGGAAAGCACAAAATGAATCAAAGTAACTCTACCTGCAAAACTCAGCGTATTACCGGCCAGCCATTTAACCGTTGGTTAATAGAGTCTATTAAATAAGCATAGATGCCTTTCAAGATTCTTTCTTGCAAAGTAGGTACACCCAGATATCTTCCTAGAGAATCAACCCTTCCAAACCTATAATGAGAGCTAATTTGCACTGCCAAGTCGTGGGAAACATTTTTAGAGAAATAATTTTTTGTCTTGTCGACACTCACTTTTCTTCAGAGGCGGCAAAAACTTTGTTCAAACATTGAAATACAACTTCAATTTTTTGCATAGAATATTCACTAAACAAAACCGGATCATCAACAAAAAACAAGTGAGAGAGAGGAGGGGCAGTACGACTTAGCTTAATAGGTTTCCAATAGTAAACAATAACAACATGTTTAATAATATGAGCCAGCCGCTCCATACACGGAAAAAAAATTAAGGAGATAGCGGATCACCTTGTCGGATGCCTCTAGACGGTCTAAAGCCTATTGAGTGTTCACCATTCCAAAGAATTTTCATGTGAGTAGAGGAGATTAAGTCCATGACCAACTGAGCAAAATTCTCTGAAAAATTGGGTAGAAGTAGAGTATCATAAATAAAAGACCAACTCAACCTATCATAAGCATTCTCTAAATCAACTTTTATAGCCATTCAGCCTTTTCTGCCCTTTCTCATTCTCATAAAATGGATCGTTTCTTGAACGACAACAATGTTATCAATAATTTAACGACCCGGGACAAAGCTAGTTTGCTCCTCATCAATTAAAGTTGGGAGCGAAATCTTAATACGATTCATTAAGACCTTGGAAAAGACTTTGTAAGAAACATTGCATAAACTAATCGGCTTGAACTGAGAAATGCGGTTGGCACAGGGAATCTTTGGGATGACGGAACTCTTCAGAAGGTTGCCTAGTCAAACCATCCCAAGCTGACATAGGAATACCTGAGAAATTACAATCAGTAAGCAAAGGACTGTGGTTCCTATCTTTAATATAAAGCGACTGGAAGAAGGTCACTGCCAAATTTTTCAAGGCCTCTGGATTAGAGATGATGTTATCGTGCGCATCAAGAAGGGATGTAATTTTACTTCTCGTGTGGTTAATAACAGTAGAAGCATGAAAATAAGTAGTGGCAAGATCCCCAAAGCTATCCAATTATCTCTAGATTTTTGTTTCTAGAAGCACTCCTCTTGGATCAAGATAGTTTCCAATTCACCACTAAGTTTCTTGTTCAGCCTGACCAAAGAAGAACTATGCTGAGATTCAAGAGCTCGTTGACTACCAGCAAGGCGATTTTACAGGAGCTTCTTCATGTGAAAATTTTACCAAAAACTCCCGTATTCCATTTCTTCAATAAATCCGTCATATTCTCCATTGCAACACAGTACTCAGAATTCTCCTTCCAGTTAGAAGCAAAAAAGTTAGAAAATGTGATCAGCCAACCAAGCAATTTGTTAACAGAACGGAAAAGAAATTCCCTGGTTGAAATATCCCACACCGCAATGAAGAAGTATAGGCCTATGATCAGACTTCAAATACGGTAAGTGCTCTTCAAAGCCATTCCCATACTCCAACTTCAACTCTAAATTACCTAATACCCAATCCAACTTCTCAAAGATTCCTTGTCTTTCTCAAGTGAACAAGGATCCAGTACATTCCAGTTCAACTAAACCGCAATCATTAACACATTCAACAAAATCTCGACACTGTTCAGTGGTGACAGGGCATTCCCTTGCTTGTTTTCAGGATGCAAAAAAGTATTAAAATCACCCATTAGAAGCCACTTCTCCTACATATTAGAGACAATAGAATTTAGAATATCCCACAATTCTTTGCGACTTGCCGGGCTAGGGATGCAATAGATAGCACTAACATAACCTTTGAAAGTCTGCATTTGAACATACCAATGGACAACTTGCTTTTGCTGAAAAATTGAAGCAATCTGAATATTAGGATCAGACCAACAAACCCGAATACCCCCAGAGAAACCCTCTGCCTCCTCTCTAATATGAAATTGAAAGCCGAGTTTCCTGATAAGGAAGTCAACTCTTCTGTCACTAGTCCAAGTTTCCAATAAAACCACAATGTGGGGATGGTGAGAGATGCACAATTCTCTATAAATAGCAGCAAAACGCCTGCTTGCACATCCTCTAGCATCCTAACACAGGATCTGCATTAAGGAAAACACGAGGATGATTTTGAGTAAAGGGTTGTGAAGAGGGGACGAGTCTGGTGTGCTACTGGTGAGAAATGGGAGGGAATAAGAAACAGAGAGGAAAGAGTGGTGTTTGAGGGGGTCTGCTGAGAGACACAACGGTGGGTTTTGGGTGATGGTGTTGCGTGGAGATGGGGACGGTTAGGATGGGATTTGGGTTTAGAAGGTAAATGAGGAAGAGAAGGAAGAAAAACAATAAGAAAGGAATGAGAAGTACGGTGAGGCATTTAACCAAACACATGGAGAGCCAAATAGGAGAGGAGAAAGGACGAGGGAAGATTTTATGGAGTCAGCACAGAGAAGAAAGATGAGAGACAAGAAAAGAGAAATACAACAAAGCAAGACAAGAGGAGAGCAGATCAGAGAAAAATCAAGAAACCCACAGTTTACGGTGGAATTTTGCAAATTCCTTGTTTGGCAACAAGAGAACACAACCCAATCACAAAGCCACCAAAAGAAGAAAATTTGCTACTGTGCAAGGCAAGTTTGTCGAGTAAATGACCAAGGACAGCAGGAAATTGCCACGACCCAAAATTGACAAGACCGACATATGAGACGAATCATTTAAATAAGTTGAATTTATTTTGCACAAGTCTCAAAATACATAAATTATAACAAAAAATTATTTATTATTGAACAACTTATTAATCAAATTACAACAGTTTAATGACTAAATTTTTTAAAAAAATAATATTATTAAATAATAAAATAAAATATTATTATAATATCAAAATATAAAATTATTATTTATAAGTAAAATTATTTAAAGACTAAACGATAATATATACAGAACTATAATATAACTCGGTATGGAGATTTTAACAAGACAGATAATATAAGACCCAAACAATAAGGCACTCACTGCTGGCAAGAACGTCTCACTGGACGCAAAGTATCAGATAACTGCTATCAACATAACCTGAAAATTAAGTTTTAAAAACAAAATAAAACAAGAAAACAAAGGGGTCAAAATCCAGTGAGGGATAACACCCAGATCGCCTCTTATATGCCTCACAGAGATCGTTTTAAAAATATTTTCAGAAAATATCACATACACTTATACATTGTATACTATTAGTATACACTCATATTTCTACAAATAATAATTCAGAAATTATTTTTAAAATTCTTCACAAAACAAAACAAACAACAAATAGTCAAACGAATAAAATAAATAAATTCAGAAATTCAGAAGACACAACCTATATGTCTGAAGCTGACATTATACTCACCTAGACACTGAGTTAATAATCCATCTCACAGTCCATCGGTGAATGACTGATCACCTCGAAATCCGAGCAAAACTGAAAACATAAATTTATCCCATTGGGATCAAACATGGTAATTGTGACAGTACTCAGTCCATGAAATGCAAATATAAATGCAAATGTAAATGCAGATATTCGTTCTATGTCTAAAATTTTATTTCAGTCAAAGATCTATTGCTTTAGTCTCGAAAATCGAAATCTACGTAAAATTATAATTTAGTCCCCGACTTTTATAAAATTACATTTTAGTCCCTCACACATCAACAAATAATGACTTAATCCCCAAATTTTTTAGAATTTATAATTTAGTCCTCTAAGTATTTTAAAATTATAATTTAATCCTCCAATTTTTTAAAATTACAAATCTGTAACTCTATTTATCAAAAATTACAATTATGTCCCAGAATGTAAAATATCAAATTAGTCCTCGAAACCCACCGTTTTTAATCCATCCAATCCACTCAATCCAGTCCCTAGAATTCAAATCCATTATCGGTTTGGTCCAAAACAACCTCAAACCGTCCAAATCAATCCTCAAAGTTTTGGCCTGAAATACCCACTTCACCAAAATCCATTCAACCTCCATTTCTAGTTTAGATTCATATTCTTCAACTCAAGTCCATCAAAAACTAATCCAAAATCCACCAAAAAAAGCTTCAAATCCGAAGCTAACTCTTCTGAAACCTACTTCCAATTTCCATTAAAATAATATAATAAAAGAGAAAAGAGAAAGAGGTATTCACCTTGGTTTACTAGCCAAGCCGAAGAGGAAGAGAGAGGATGGACTGAGAGAGAAAAAATTAAGATAGAAAGTGTCGGGTTTCTGGGTTTGAAGTTTTCGGGTTTTGAAGAAATAAAGAACAAAGAAACAAGAAGAAAGAAAGAAGAAATGGGTATGCCGGTTTTAAAATCAAGAGGCAAAACGACGCCGTGTTGGAGAAACAAATGAAAGCAACATTGTTTTCCATAATTCTGCCTAGCTGAACATGCGAACAACAATGACTGGACGCGGACGACCGCTCTTCAAACGACACGTCGTTTGACCTTAAAACGAACAACTGGTCGTTTACTGCACACAGACAACAATGCACACAAAAGCAGATGACATGTCGTTTGGTTCAAATGCGCTTTTCTTCTATTTTTCTTTCTTTTTCCAATTCCAACCAATTTTCACTCAATATAACACCTCAATACTCTTCAAAAATTCCATTAACATAAAACAAAAATTTAACACTCCAAAATATCATTAGCTATTTAATTAATATTTCACATCAAAATTAATCCTTCAAAAATAATTCATTCGAAAAAATTTCAATGGAAAATTACTGGAATAATTAGTCGAAAAAATCAAGATATTACAGAAATGGAAACAAGCGTTTGGCTGCCAAAAGATCTGGGATGAAGAAGGAAATAACAACTAGGTAACCACTATGAATCTTGGATAGGGTATGAATGCTTGATTGCAAGAAATCTAGGACAAAGAAGGCAAGCTAGAGACGTGGTTTGCTGCAAATTAGAAAGTCATAGGACAGTACAACAAGAAATGGAAGAATCAATGGAATCAGAATAAATGATGGAATCAAACTGTCCTCTCTAGAAATGCAACAAGATTGGCACTGGAACAATATAAATAGATGTAGAGGATGCCAAAGAAGGAGCACCAACAATCATTATCAACTAACCAGAACTTTGCACAATGCTGCAATTTTATTTCTAATTGTCCTTGGCTATATTACTTAGTGTCCTATGCCTTTATTTATCATTTTCATTACTGTCATCAGTCTATGTTTTAATCTTTGTTGTCCAAATTGATGTCCTCAGTACTTTTGCATTAATTTACCATTTGTTCCTCATTTTTTTGCCTTGTTATTGTTCTAAAAGAAGCAAGTGACCCAAACTATCAATTTATACTCTTTGTTGCTATCAATTGTTTTAATTGATAGAGTTAGATTTTTTCGAGTGCATTTTTATCTTTCATTTTAGTTTTGGAGAAACCTCAAACTCATTGGCACTCTCACATTCCTCAATTAAAGGGTGGCATTGTACTCTTATTTTTAATCCAATAAAATTAAGGGAACAATCAAATGACACACTTGGTGGAACCTAATAAGCAATGATGAAAACCATGAGTAAGAAAGAAATCGCCGCTTCCACCACAGGAAACGGAAGTAAAAAGGCCAATGCAACAACAGAGGTCTATGCTAAATTAAGAAATCCTTCAATGAGCTATGCTTCTGTGAAGGGTGTCCTCTCTTCCTCTCAGGCATCCTTCAAATCTTGAATATTGAATTGTGGAAATTCAAAAAGCCTCCAACACTTCTACGACAAAATTAGCCAAAGCGAACCTGCAAATGGAAGCACAACTGAGTTTTAGTCCACCAAAAGCTTTCAACAATTCCAGAGCAAAATCCTTGAGTTCCCAAAAGAGGAATCCAGTCCATCGGCAAAACCAACAACAAACAAGGAATTCAACAAGGAGATAATTCTGAAAAATCCAAATTTTGTTTAAATTAACTTGATTGTCACAGTTTTGCTAGGAGGACGACTTTTCTCTTGGGGAATAAGATCCTGTAGATTAAAGAGCAGAACCAGTCAAGACTTAGTGGCTGAAGCATTCAAAATTATCAGAGTGGTGGAGCATTAACCACCGACAGCAAGTTCAAGATGGAAGTTGCAAAGTGGGTTCTAGGCCAGTCTTGGGATAAAATTTTAGTTATTTCCACAAAATGGCAAACAGTATTATAAATGAGGACAATATTAAAATTGGACTTTGACCATTTTACAAAGACCATTCGTTGCAACAACCCACAATGCAAAGAGTTACAATTTAAGAAAAAAGGAGTTAGAGAACTTATTGGCAGCCAAATTTCTATTGAAATTCCAGCAGCATTTCGACTATAACTGATCCTAACTCCCTGTTCTCAAGAAAACAACAAAATCACAGTTTAACAATCATCAGTTGCAGCAACACTTGATCTCAGTCAAAAAGAATGTTTTATACATCGACTAAGGGTGACTGAAAGTGTGACAAGTCACAGACACTCCCTGGAGATGCAAGAGAAAATTCAGGAATGTTAAACACAATTGGCAATACGAGCAGCTTCATGACTATTAGAGAAAATTTGAAAAAAAAAAAAAGAATTCAGAGCATGCCGAGAAGAGCATGACTCACGGAGACTGAAATTTCCTCTTGGTGGACTACTACGTACACCCTTGGCAACTGAGGCGGTGGCTCCCTCCTAGTGGCGTGGCGACAAAGCTTTTCTTTTTGGCAGAGACGTGCTTCTCTGCCAGAGAACAACAAAGTGTAAAACCCGACGAACGAAGGTGGACTTGAAGTCTGTGGAGGTGAGCGGGCAAGGCAACAACGAGACGCGACTTCCTTTTGATGGAGACGTTGCCTCTAGAGGTGCAACTGACGGTGATGGCTACGTAAAAGAGTGGAGACGCGACAACGCAAACAAAGAGGCCGAACTCGGTGGTTTTTGGCTACAACAACAATAGAGTATAGAAGGTAAGGATTGTCCTCTTGCTATTTGTTTTTTAAATTAAAAGCAAAAAAATGGTTTGGTTTTGTTGGCCTGACCAGTTCGGTTAGATGAGTCTAGTTTGGATTTTCTCTTTTTGTTGGTTGTTGATCTGGTTTAGTCAGAAGGAGTTTGGTTTCATATGTTGTCTGGGTCGTTTGCTCAGATGAGATTGGTTTGGGTTTTGTGTTTGTTTATTGGTTTTGGGTTTAGTGGCTGGCTGGTCAGTAGTAATGGGTTAGTTTGGTAAAATGAGTGATGACTTGGTTTTATCCTCGTTTGAACCTTAAAACTAGGTCTGGTTTGCTTGTGGTTTTGATTCAAAACGTGTTGGCTAAAATGAGTGGTTCAGTGACAAATTGAGTAGGAGTAACCTTAAAAAATGTAGTAGGCCAATTTGGTTCAATTCATATATGGTCACTATAATAGAAAAAATTTCAAGAGGGTTCTCAAATTTTCAGGACAAATTGCAAAAAAATATTTTCAATTGGTAGGCCTCTTTTGTTCAGCTCATACAAGGCCACCACATACTTTTTTAATTTGATGTTGTAACAATTTTACTGGAAAGATATATTATAGAGATCTTCACTTGTCAAAGAGGCTTTCTATGTTTCCAGGAGGAATGACGATTAAAAATCCAAATGGTTGGCATCACAAGCCACCATAATTTTCCAACATTGTTGAAGCTCTGATAGTTGCAATCTTGTAATAGAATTTTGCAGAGACGAGAAAATAGCAGGGGACAATCAAGCCCCCCTAACTAGGGGACACTTGAAGAAAGTGTTTTTTATTTGTTCATGGTTTTGCTCAAACCAAGAACAAAGGAGGGTCAACTGTTTATGGTGGAATTTTGCAAATTCCTTGGTTGGCAACATGAGAACATAGCCCAGTCACCAGAGCCACCAAAAGAAGGAAATTTGCTGTTGTGCATGGCAGGTTTGTCGAGTAAAGGACCAAGGACAATAGGAAATGGAAACAAGCGTTTGGCTGCCAAAAGATCCAGGATGAAGAAGAAAATAACAACTAGGTAACCACTATGAATCTTGGATAGGGTATGAAGAGATGTTTGATTGCAAGAAATCTGGGATAAAAAAGGCAAGCTAGAGACGTGGTTTGCTGCCAATCAAAAAATAAGAGGACAGTAGATCAAGAAATGGAAGAATCAATGGAATCAGAGTAATTGATAAAATCAAGCTGTCCTCTCTAGCAAGGCAACAAGATTGACACTAGAACATTATAAATAGATGCAGAGGATGCCAAAGAAGCAGCACCTCCAATCATCATCAACTAAACAAAACTCTGCACAATGTTGTAATTTTATTTCTAATTGTCCTTGGCTATATTAGTGCCCTATGCATTTAGTTATCATTTTCATTATTGTCGTCAATTTTGTTTTAATCTTTGACAAATTGTTGTCCTCAGTACTTTTACATTAATTTACCATTTGTTCCTCATTATTTTGCCTTGTTATTGTTCTAAAAGAAGTAAGGGATCCAAACTATCAATTTATACTTTTTGTTGATATCAATTATTTTGATTAATAGAGTTAGATTTGTTCGAGTGCATTTTTATCTTTTATTTTGGTTTAACAGAAACCTCAAACTCCTTGGCACGCTCGCATTCATCTATTAAAAGATGACATTGTACTCTTATTTTTAATCCAATAAAATTACGGGAACACCCACGAAGGGGCAGAAGCTCGATGAACGGCAAAAAGAAACCCACAAAGGGGGAAGTTTTCAAATAATATTACATTCCATATTCTGTTTTAATTGTTGTTTGATTTTTTTTTTCAAAATAATTGTCATTTTGTATTTTTAAAATTATATTTATTATTTTTTTTCACTTGTGTTCTTATTTGATATTTAGTCACACATTTGTGAAAATTTATATTTACTATTTCAAAATCTATATTTTAGGTTCATAAATAAAAAGATATAATAATCAAATTAGTATAAAATTAAGAATTATTAAATGCTTTCTTAATTCATGTGTCAAAATTTTAAACAACTATTATAATGGAAAGGGTAGAGTAATGAAAAATGGAATTATAATTATTATTTTAAAATTAAATTCAATATACATAATTAGACATGTTATTTTCAAACCAAAACCGGTCAAAATTGGAACCCGAACCGACTGACCAAAAGCGGAGGGTTGCGGTTCAAGTTCCGGTTCGACCTCTCCAAAAACCGTAGAACCGGCGGTTCAACGGCCGGTTCGAACCGCCATTTATTTTTTTATTGTTTTTTCTTTTTTCAACTCTATAACCACATCCTACCAATTTTACACCATTCATTCTCTCTCAATCTCAATCTCTTCTATATTCTCACTCTTTCAAAATTTATTATGCTCTAAATTATTTTTATTAATTATTTATATATTTTATTATTGCAATTATATATTTTTATATTTTTTAAGTTATTTTTTGCAATTACATTTTTTCAAATTTCTTCCAATTTTTTACTATAGTTTAATTTAGTTATTTTATTATTTTATTAAATTTAATTAATATTTACATCAATGGAAAATTTTAGTAGAAATATAAATTTTGAAAGTTTTAAAATTAAAAATATTAGAACTCAAGATAGTCAAACTCAACCAATTCCCACCCAAGGAGATGAGGGAGGAGCGAAAGGAAGAGTTTCTAACTCCGATATTTTTAATACTCATTTTAAAAAAATTTCTAGTATTTTTTTATTTTGTTTAAAATTATGTGATATAATTACTAGTAGAGTAGTTAATTTATTTGAAAATTATTAAAAAATAAAATATAATGTATTATTAGTATTATAGTTAATTATTTAATATAATAAAATTTATAAACTAAAAAAATAATTGATGAGATAAAATAGAGGGTTAAAAAATTAAAAAAAAAGAGAGAAATTTGAACCAAACCAAAACCGACAACAAATCTATACATAATTATGTCTTCAAAATAAATGAAAAATACTGAAATGCCATTTACCCCTACCAAACACATGGCGCATTTATAAAATAAAAATTCAATTTGACCAGGTCAAAGATGGCGTATTTGTTATAAAATAAAATAATTTGATGGCTGGATTTTTCTTTTGTTATAAAATAAAACAACTAATCTTTCTCATGCATGTATCAATGCACAACTTGTAACGTATTAGAGTTTTCTGTCATAACAGTCAATTATATTCATGGTTTTAAAAAAAAAGTCAATTATTTAGTTGGCTATAGTATTGTGTTTATCATTTGTGATATATCAACTAAATAAATCATGGGATATATTTCTGATAAAAAAAAGTAAATCATGGGATATATATTAGGATACTGTTAGGTTAATTAAAGTCTAAATAAATCATTCTTTGGGTAATTTTTGTTTTTTTAACATCAATTTATGATTAATATAGGAAGAATGGTACGATATATCTTTTTTTGTGCAATAAAATTATAATATTATTGGAAAAAATATAATTATATAATCTAAAGGAACTTAAGTAGAAGTGTCCATATACGGGATATATGGGGACCATATTCAACTAGTCTCATTTGGAAACTTTGCAATTCGAGCTTCAAATCAATCTAATTTTGAAATAATATATGAAAATTCGAGTCCACAACTGGTTAGTTGGCCTAGTAGATGAATTATAAAAACTTAAGCACAACGACCTATTACAAAAAAAAAACCACCTTATTTTCGCCCTTTTTCTCTTTCGTCACAATAATATAACGATTGAAGTGAGCTTTAAGGAAATCCAAATTAAAATATAATCTTTTCTAGATCTCTAAAGTTAGAGGACGTGTCAATATTGTATAATAGGGGAAAATAAGTTGTTAATAAGGGAAAAAATTAAAATTAGTTATCATAGCTACCGTCACTAATACAAATTAATTAGAAGAGGTCTTCATTAATTTAATTGAAATATTAATTGTGATGAGATTATTATGTCACCATGATTTGATGAAAAATTTAGTTTAATTTTTATTATACATTAACAAACCATTAATCTCTTTATACTTGCCAAAAAAAAAATATAACCTCTTCATAACAGTCTAATATGAATATTTTTTCTTGAACAAATTATTTCACTTAAATAATGTCTATAACAATCGATTCTCATTCACTAAAAGTTTCTTAAAAAATATTAGAGTTCCTTTCGACAATTGCTCAATCAGAGACACATATGACTGTTAAAATTTTATAATGAGTTCATTAGAAAAGGTAAAAATTAAGAAACGAGTTTTATGAGAACTAAAAACATATATATTAGTTTTAAAAAACATATATAGTAAAACAATTATTTAGCTAGCTACATGCATAATAGTTTAAGTTTCCTTAGTTATGTATAGATGAATCTGTTTAGACATCTTTGGATGGAATTTATCGTTCTACAAAGCGCATCAGTGATCTCAGAACATAAAAGGTTTAAATGTTGAAAAAATTCAA
Organism: Flueggea neowawraea; assembly: GCA_948243855.1. Taxonomy (NCBI): domain Eukaryota; kingdom Viridiplantae; phylum Streptophyta; class Magnoliopsida; order Malpighiales; family Phyllanthaceae; genus Flueggea; species Flueggea neowawraea. The sequence continues at coordinate 7,486 of CAODLS010790697.1, read as the reverse complement.
TTTCTTAGTATAGTATATTTAATTTTCAGTGCCAAGGAGTCCCTAAGTAAATTTCCAGTCCTTCCTATAGTTTTTTTTTTTTCTAAAAAACAATTAAAGACCTAAACTTTAGTTAACAAAAAGTATAATTAAAAATGAGGAAAGAATCGTTTATTTTATACATATTTAGAGGTTTACTAAATCTCCAATTGATAAAATAAAAATAATATCAAGAAATTGACTAGACCAATATTGGCAATTGAAAGAAAGTTCCCAGAAACTAAATCATGCAAGTACTAATTGGCTATAAAATGGCAAAACCCGAAATGAATTTGCACAATTGACGAGCATTATAACCTCTTATCTCCTAAGGGGAAAGAAAAAATAATCGAAGCAATGTGTTCCGAATTTGTGGTTCTTATGGTTAGTCTGATGCTATTCTCAATTATTGCTCTTTCAGTGGCTCAAGCAAAGCCTGGTTGCCCCCACAGTTGTGGGAAAAATGTCAGCATCCATTACCCATTCGGAGTTGAGGGTTGTAATCTAAACTCAAATTTCCTCATAACTTGCAAATACTCTTACAGCCCACCAAAACCATTCTTAAGGAATTCAACTTTCGAGGTTACTGAGATCAGTGTTCATGATGGCACGTTGAACATGCTGAAGGAAGTAGCCCGAGATTGCTATGATCTGAATCGAAGCCGTGACGAGTCTTATTCTGGTAGCGGTTGTTGCCAGATGGAGATTCCTGATGGACTTAACCGAATGGCTATTTCAGCTTATACCTTCAACAACTCTGAAAATGTGTCAAGTTTCAGTCCCTGCACCTACGCCTTTATTGTAGAAAAAAACGCATTCAAATTCTCCCCTGAATATCTGAAAAACATGCCACCAAACAAAGAGTTTCCAGTCACTCTTGATTGGTCTATCAATGAAGAAAATACTACTGTTGATGAAGGTTGCAAGGAGAACGCTTCCGCCAACAAATCTTTGTCAGACAACATTCCAGGTTTTCGCTGCATCTGCAAGCGAGGTTTCGAAGGGAATCCATACCTCAGATGCCATGGTATTTCTTCTTTCCTTTCTTATTTTATTTATTCATTTATTTGGAACAGGAAACAAGTACTTATTACTTCAGAAATCATAATGTAAATATATTATCTATAACTTGACTTGCAGACACTGATGAATGCAAACTTGAGAATCTCAATAACTGCTCGCACAAATGTACTAACATAAAAGGTAGTTATAAATGTTCCTGCCCAAGATGGTATAGTGGGGATGGAAGAAAAGATGGAGAAGGCTGAAAACTCAACCAGCTTCCAATTTTATTGATTATTTTGGGTGAGTGAACATTTGATCTTGGATCTTGACTTCATTCAATATACAAAATCCTGAAGATAATTGTGTGTATTTTGTGTGGTTTGAGATTAGGTGTTGCATACTATTTGTGCTGTCACTTGCTGCAAGCTCCACGCTCTACTTGTTTTTCAAGCATAGAAGGCTTGTCAAGCTCAAAGAGAAGTTCTTTCGCCAAAATGGAAGTTTGATTTTGCAGCAAAGTTTGTCTGGATCAAGTGGAAGCTCCAATATGAGGAAAGTATTTACCGCAGAGGAGCTAAAGAAGGCCACAGACAATTATGATGAAAGTAGGATCATTGGCAAGGGAGGTTTTGGCACAGTTTATAAAGGAATTTTAGCTGATAAAAGAGAAGTTGCAATTAAGAAGTCGACAACTGTTGATCAAAACCAAGTTGAGCAGTTCATTAATGAGGTGGATGTGCTTTCTGAAATTAATCACAGTAATGTGGTCAAGCTTTTGGGTTGCTGTTTAAAGACGCAAGTTCCTTTACTTGTTTACGATTTCATCTCAAACGGTACCCTCTTTGATCACATACATAACAAGACCAGATCAGCATTTCTTCCATGGCATATTCGTCTGAGGATCACTGCGGAAACTGCCGGAGCATTATCTTATTTGCACTCTACTGCTAATATACCGATCATCCACAGAGATGTCAAGTCCACCAACATACTGTTAGATTCCGATTTCACGTCAAAAGTGTCTGATTTCGGAGCTTCAAGATTCGATCCACTTGATGAGACTCAACTATCGACAATGGTGCAAGGAACATTGGGTTATTTGGACCCCGAGTGCTTGCATACAAGTCAATTGACAGAGAAGAGTGACGTTTACAGCTTCGGAGTAGTTCTTGTCGAGCTTCTAACCGGTATGAAGGCACTTTGTTTTGACAGGCCCGAGCCAGAGAGAAGTCTAGCAATGTATTTTGTTCTGGCAATGAAACAAGATCGCTTGTTTGAGATACTTGACAATGATGTCGTAAAAGATGGAAAAAGTGAGCAGCTCAGGGAAGTGGCAATTCTGGCGAAGCAGTGCTTAGCATTGAAAAGTGAGGACAGGCCATCGATGAAGGAAGTTGCAATGGAACTGGAGGGCATGATATTGATGGATAAACATCCATGGCATCAATCCAATTCAGATGAAACAGAGTCCTCGCTTATGGACATTCATCAGGAACATAATGGTCTTAGCGAAGGCTGCACTTCAAGCGGGTACGATAGCATCAGAGATCATGTAGTATTACCATTAGGTGATGGCAGATGATTTTCCAAGTTCTTTAGAACTCATTCCAAATCTAGAGTTCTATTGCGAACGAGTTAGTGAATATGGTTGATATCGTTTATATATAGATTTTGATCTGTTAAGTTTGGATTTTTTTTTTCTTCTGTTAAGTTGTTAAGTTTGGAGTTGATTTTATGATTTATATGCTTCTTATGTTATAAGGACCAAAAGTCCATATAAAAACCATGTGATTTAAGAATTATTTAGATAAATTAAGTTAAACCAAATAATGTCTGTGTCTTCTAAGTTTATAAGAAATGGAAAATTGAAAAACAAGTTATAATACGTTTTCCAAAAGCTAAATAAATTTTGAAAATAGAAAAACTTTTTCTCTGTTTTTAGAAAATCAAATTATTTTGGGAAAGTTTTATTTTTTATTATTTAATTTTTGAAAGAAAATATGAAAAACCTCTCTAAACTAAATGCCCCTAGATTTTCTGTTTGTAATAACAGGAATAGTAAACTACTCTACAAGACCAAAAATTTTAAAAACAAAAAGCCTTGAAGTCGAAGATATAGAGTTAATTATACGATATGTCATAATTAAGCCGTATATTTTTATAAATAGAAATACTAGTTTTGTATTTTTTAAAATGTCAGAATACACAATCTTTGTCTTATAAATGCTACCACAATGAAACACATTCTTAAAATTGCCACAATTAAATCAAATAAAATTTATTTTCTCGTCCAAAATATCGTCCATTATCTGTCTCAGTTTCTCTCTCTTCTTTCTTCCTCCCTCCTCTCTCTCTCTTTCTTTTTCCATGACCATTCTTCTTCCTTCTACTTCATTCTCGTTTCCATCTTCCGCTACTTCTTCTCCTTCGTCACCAACTCTTCTCCTCCACAACTTCCTCCTCCTTCTCCTCCACCTTTGTCCGTCGCGTCTCCTCCTCCTCCTCCTCCTCTATAGCCTCTTCTTCCTCAAGTGATGCGAAACCAAAGCGAGAGAAAGATTTGCCGCGACAGTGATCTAAAATCTCAACGTGACGCGAGCCGCTCTACTTTGCTTGTTTCGGTTACCTCCGCCGAAGGAGATAAGATGCCATGGACGAGAGAGAAAGTCGTAGTCGAGGTTCCTTTGTCACATGCAAGTCTTTCCTCGTTATTCCATTTCTTCTTTTTGTCTATAACCGTTCAATCGGGTAGATCAATCCATTTGATGTTTCATCTACAAAAATCTAGGTCTGATTTGAGTTAGTATGTCTCAAATAATGGCGCTAATAGATTTGAATAGGTTGTATCTGGTCTTGATTTGCATGTGCAATTGAGAATGTTAAGATAGGAGTAGTTGATGATTTGTTGGTTTAATGGCAGATTTATGAGAAGAGGTGGCTAACGTCTACGACAAACAAAGTTGGTAATGGGTGATGGCAAAGAGATCTGCGGACCAAGACAACTTTCGACATTCTCTCTCCTACTCCATTTCTCTTTTCATTTCTGACAATTGATAAGACGACAGTAAATGTGGATGGCGTCTTGAGGTATCGAGTTAATGAAGTCAGTGGCGGAGTGGTGGCGGTGATGTTGATATAGGGTTTGTGTAGCAATGGTTCATTTGTTAGGGTTAGATGTTTTGGTGATTTTAGAATAGCAAAAAGAGGCAGCAAGACTAGGATTTTTTATAACAACTTTGTACACTTTTGTACACGTATGAAGACCTTGGTGCACCTTTGGAGACCTTTTAGTATACATTTGTAGACTATAGCGTACACATTTGAAGACCTTTGTAGCCATTTTGAAGACCTTTTGTAGACATTTGTACACTTCTATACACCAAATTAATTACCATTAAATAAATTATTTTTTTTAAATATTGTGTGCACCAAATATATATAAATACAAATATTTCAGTTTAATTTTAAAATAATCATACACTAAAAATTCATTAAATCAAATTTATTATAAAAAAATTGTGAGATCTCTTTTAAACACTTTTATAAATCTTTGAAGACCTTCGAAATCCTTTTGGAAAATAAAAAATTATTTTATGCTGAAATTCAATTTTTCTCGAAAAAAATAATTTTTCAAAAACATATCGTGATTTCTGATGAATATGACATTTGTCAAATTTATTTCTTTTGGCATTTTTTATAGTTGAAAACTTAGATGACATTTGTCAAATACAATATTTACTGTAGATTGATTTTCCATTATCTCTTTCCTAATCTATAAATGATTTAGGTTAATTATAGGATATATAATAGGATTAATGCGTATCAACACCAATATATATACCAGTAATCTTTATTCCTTTAATATGGAGAAATATTCACCACACTATTTTATCTCACTTTCATGGTATCAGAGCAACGCTGATAAACGCTTATTTATACATGTTGTGGTGTTTGATTATATATTATTTTAAATATAAATTGCGTGTTTATCATATGTTTTGGTACTTTTATGGATTGAATTGTGTTTTGTAGGTTGATTAATGATGCTTTGATGAATTGAAGCAAGAAAGAACCCAAACGGAGCACGAATGACGAGTTTCAGACCATTTATTCCAAGCCACGGACTGACAACATCAAGACACAGCCGTGGTTATGCTTGTGTCCCTCATTGGAATGCAAAACAATGAAGGAAGATGAGGACACGACCATTGGCATGAAGACACAGACGAATGCATCAAGACACGTGCAAAATCCCGTGGTCGTGTCTTGCAAAATTCTGCAATTTTGTGCAATTAAAGGAAGACACAGTCTGGGCAATGCAAGACATAGTCGTGTCCTAGGTCGTGTCTTGCCTAGGATGCCTAATTCGTTCTATTTAAGTGTGATTCGAAAACCTAATTGGGGGAGCCGACTTGTAGACAGGAAAATACACTAGTTTGGGGGACGTGGGAATGAAAGGAGAACGCAACCCGCTTCAAGATCGAAGGAAATTCACGAAGGATTGAAGGACTCATCATGGATTTTTATTTCCTCTCTAGTTTTCCTTTGTATCTTATTGTCTATCTTCCAAAAATTATGAACTAAATTTTGTGTGTGCCTGGATACTATGAACCCTAGGTTGACTATGTGATTGTTGAGTTTTGTTATTCATTCAATTTATTTTGCAATTGAGACTCCATTATGATTTATATTGTTCAATTGTTGACTTGATTGTTGCTAGCCTTTCGATTCTAATATTAATTCGTACATGAGTAATCGAGAGATTCTCTGTGTGATAGATTATTCATAATTGAGAGGATTTGCATGCAAACCTAGAGATAGGTCGACATAAAGCTTCCGGATTAAGGTCAAACCTAATAGTGAAATTCATGAATCAATAAAGCAACGTTAGGTATTTTAATTAGAAAGAGATTCTGATTAATCAACCGAGTCGTTAGACATTAGCTAACTCGATAGAGAGGTTAATATATTGTAGGAATTTCCATGGTCTAATTACCCCAATAACTGTTTGAAAAAAGAGCCATTGTCACTTAGTTCAGTCTAGGGAAATTCAGTATCTTGGTGTCGTTTCCCACTAATTGTCCTTATCCTATTCACTGTGTTGTGTTTGTTCTTGAGTTGAGTTTCTTTATTTTTATTGTTCAAAACAGTAATTTGTCGGTTAGATAACAAAGATAAAAGCGAGTAACTAGTAATCGTAATCTCTGTGGGATACGACACTCGGTACTTAGGTCCACATACTATAGTTGATAGGTCCACTTGCCTTGAGTATGTAGGTGTAGACGGACGCTACCAAGCTTTTGGAGATGTTGCCGAGGACTAGGATATTAGGAAAGCATAATCTATGCTAATTTGGCCATTTATTTTTCTTGTTTTTGTTTAATTTCTTTGGTTTTAATTATTTTGTTTTCTTTGCATTTTCCATTATTATTTCACTTTAAACTGTCTTTTTAGAATTACTTTTGGGTTTGTTGGTGTTGATAGTTGCAGATTGTTGTTAGTGCATGACTAGGGAAAATCCTTCTGAGTTAGTTGAAGCAGACCCTGAGATTGAACGAATGATACTACAGAACCTTAGAAACAGACTCAGAAAAAGAGAATAGGAGATAGGCAGGGAAAGGGAAGCAACAATGGATGATAATGATCAGAATATGAGGCAACAACCTCTTGGCAATGTGGTTCAGGGAAATCCAGTATTTCAGTTTATGACCATTATAGGGTGTCAAAACCACCCAGATATAATTAACCTGTTCAGAAAATATTTGTGTATAGCAATGAACATGGTCGATCCATATAAATTGGTAAAGTTTATTTACTTGAAAGAAAAGCAACAGAATAAACAAAGCAATATGGAGAACGAAGATCAAATATCAAAACCAACAAAAAAAGTAAACTAAATTAAACACGTTAGAAATTTAGTCAAGAGGAAATCGGAAATAATAAAGCCTAGCCAAGGTACTTCACAGTTCAATCCTTTCAGTTGATCACAGACACGAAAGATACATATCAAGCATTCGAATAGACAAAGTTATAGTTAAAGATGACACACTCAATTAACCAATATCTTCTTACCTGATCGATAGCCCCGGGATACCCTGCAGACTATTTTCCTAACCACTAGACAACCCCCGGGATGCCCTGCAATGTTTAATCTATGGCAGCAATAAGAAACAAAGAGACCCCTATCCTAGCCAGTGAAGCAGAAAACGTCGTGATTCATTTAAGTTAGATTATTCAGTTCCATAACAATGAACAATGTACAACACATAAATTCATGTTATTTGTTACCTAGATTAGGACTAATGTGACGTACTATCAATTCTAAATAATAATATATTATCTTAATTAATCAACCAATGGGCTCTTGTCAATTAATCAATCAAAATAATAATAAAGAAACTCAAGCATAGAAACTAAATAAATACTTGAATTACTTAATAACAGTTAAAACAAGAGTCTCACA
>CAODLS010790647.1:0-13201 GCA_948243855.1 Flueggea neowawraea | reverse complement strand
TGAATTTGAGCCTTGTTCATTGTTCTTGGTAATACAAGTTTTATTGTGCTTATTTCGAATTCTTAGTTACTTGTATCATTGTTTCAAATCTGTTGGTGAGCTACTTATCATTCATAAACAGAATGTTTGTGAGGTTGAGATCAAGGGTAGATCCTAGGCTGGTTTATTCTTGAACCGAAATCAAGAATTGTAATAGTCCTCACTTAGCTTGAAAGTGAAAGTTGTAAGAAAAAGTTTGAGAATAGTGGAAATCCTAAGTGGTGATACTTAGGTAGTGGATGTAGGCAAGTGTTTGGTCGAACCACTCTAATTCTCTTGTGTTCTTTATTGTTTTAGTTTGTCTCTTACGTGCCTAAACGAAAAGATTTCAAAGCCTCAAGTTTCACACTATTCAACCCCCATTCTAGTGTGGTATTTGCTCTTTCATCAACATCATTCAACCTTAAACACATGATCAATACCTCAATGACAAATATTAGGATCGTAATCCAAACAAAACAAATTGGAACTGGCTGGAACGCTACAGAAGTTAGATCGAAATTAGACGGGATATTACATACTTCCCCCCTCAAAAGAAATTCGTCCTTGAATTTCAAAACAAAACAGATCAAAGACGAAATTGAAGCTAGATCTGCAACCCAAAGTCGAATCCAAATTCTCAACATAAATCACCAAAGGTATGAACTAGCACACAACTTGGTCAAACTCAAAATTTCTCAACAACATCAAAATCCAAATCTCAAAGATACATCAACTTTGAAGTTCATCAGATAATAACATATCAAATTATGAATCCAACAAAGCTCAAACTCGGAGATGCATACATGCAATACATGGTACAAACTATGCAAGCAAACGAGGCAGAAAGTGCTAAAAACTAAGGGTGTAGAGGCAAAATGTAAAGGCAAATCTAGAAGATACTGACCTAAAAGCCAGCGAAATCAAAGAGGTGTGGGTATCTACCCAGCGACCTAACAAAAATGTGTTTCTGAGAAACACTCAAAGACACTCCAATAGAGAGGAAAGACTAAGTCTAACCTCGACTGATAGCGAAAACAAAACACGGAACAAATTTGGAGACATCAAAACTTACAAAGACATAGGGCAACAAAGAAAATATGCCCAAAGCTCAAGGAACCAAATGTCAGAAGGAACAAACTCAATGTTTTTCAAAGATCAAATGTGGTAGGTTTTAATACTTGACCCAACATACAAAGCAAAACAAAGGAAAATAAGGCTGTGAGGCAGATGGTAAAAGGGAAAGCTTTGGCAATACATATGATTTAGATACGTAAAAAAAATGGAACCAACTTGATATGCCTTCACAGTGGTCAAAAAAGTGGAACAAGTCCAAACATCACTAACAGAGGTAGCATAAGCACTCCAAAAGTGATTCGCTAATGTACAATCTCCCAGAATCAATCAAACCAAACTTATCAATTATTCCATATATTCCCAAACGAACAAGGCCTAAAATCTATATTTTAAACCTTAGTTCTTAAACCAATCAAGTCTCAAACTCTTAACCCACAATCATGGGAAAAACTAACTATTATTTCCACATTCTTTTGCAAGGAATGATATCAAATCCTCGAAACCAAACCTCTTTAACGAAGATCATCCAAACTGAATCACACTCTCAAATTTGATTTATCTGGAATCAAAGAACACCAAAGAGCATACCACTTTTGTCACTTACGAAGATATCATAAGTACTCCCAAGCGTACATCATCCATACTCGATTGTCATAATCCAATCAAGTCAGTCTCATAAGTCAACCCTCATATTCACAATCGACTTCAAATCATATCAAAAATTATAATTACTTACCATATGAGTCAAACTGCAAATCGACTCCAAATTAATTCCCCAAGTTTTGCTCGTAATTCCTTAACATAATCGTTTAACCTCAAACGAATTATCGATTATTGAAAATGATCATACCAATGATCGTACCAGAAATCATTAAATAAATCAAAGAAATCAAAGAAGGCATCACAAGAATTCGTCACCAAATCAATAATTATATACCTTTTAATCCTTACTATAGATACTTGCCTCCGAAGTCAAAGGAATCACCAAATAATTTTATCGTGAAATCAATAATTGTATACTACTTTCACCATTAGGCTATCTCACTAATCCATCCAGGATTAACCTTCAATTATCATATACTGAATATCCTCAAATCAACAAAATCAGAGTATTGGTCTCAATATTATTCCTTTATCGAACCAACCGACTTCCAAATGCTAATTATTAAATTTTCTCTCATATAGACGAATAAATCCATAAATAGTCTCATTAACCATAGTCTTAGTATTTCAAAACCTTAAGTACTCCAAGTATTGTTTCACTCCAATTAACACCAGCAATATACATTTCATGAAAACTGATATCGGATCTTCACAAATCTAACTCCAATAAACCACAAAAGTTTATCTCATAAACTTATCATAAATCATTGGCAGACTAATCCGCTATTTCCACAAACAAGTTATACTTAGTCATATCGTAAAGCTCCTCTGCTCTTAACGATTCCATTGTACCATTTATTTCCTGATATCGAGCATCGAATCAGTCTCGTAAATTATTCTTAATAATAGATCTAATATAAATCTCTTATTTCTCAAATTCTCCCAAAATATCGTAGCTCGGACGCAACAATAATTTCAATCTAAGCATAGCATGAACTCCTTGTCCACATAACATAACAAATCTCCAATTCGCTCTAGTAGCCTTAAACCACATCATACGACCTTAACTATGGATATTTCAATCTCAAATCAATTAGAGAATCACCACGTCTCAAATTACAAAATCGATAAATATCCTCCTCAAAGAATAAGAAACCATTGACCAAATTTACCCAACGAATCTCTTCTGACAAGAGTGTTACCGGCTCAGAGTATCCAACGAAGATTAGTGCAATAAGCAAAAATGTGACTCCAGAATCAAATAGAAATCAAATGGCACATGAACAAGATTTCAAATGACTATGAATCCCTCAAATTTGCTACAAAATGTGCTCAAAAACATCTGCATGTGGGGCACGCTGAGACGACGGCAAATTAGGTGATGCCTCAACTTCCAAATAACTATGTGAATCCATTAGGTCCACTACAAGATTATTAGCGGCCTCAGCGAACCGTCTATAGGAGCTCGACCCATCTCGTACAAACCTCAAAGAACATATATATAGAAATCCATACTAAAACCATTTTCAAAGGTTAGTAAGTAGAAGCCTAAACTTGTTTAAAACATAAGTTCTAGCAATAATAAAATATTTGGTAAATAATAAATCATGTTTAAATACTAAATAAGTATATAAAATATACACCTACAAGCATACCAGTATGGAGCTACTAACAAAATAAATAACTGAGCCCAAACAAAATGGCACTGACTGCAACTGCATAATGCCTCACCAGGTGTTGAATGTCGATAGATCACAATCAACCAAAATAACCTGCAAATAGGAATAGGAATACATGAATATAGACAGAAAATAAAGGGGTAAGAATCCATAGTGAGGAAACAATACTCTAGAGCAACACCGTACCTCACGCAAACCCTTTTGAAAATGTTTAGAAAACATTTACATGCAGATATAAGTGTATATAATTCGAAATTGTTCGCAACTAAGGCAAACAACCAACTGGCAATCGTGTAAAATGTTTACTTGCAAATCTTATAACACAAACCTCAAAATATTTAGTTGCAATCATACAATTCAAATATTGACATATTTGTTTTCAAATCATATAACTCAAATATCGACATATTTGGTTTCAAATCATATAGCTCAATCTCAAATCATTTGTTTGCAAATCATATCATATCAAAGCAAACCTGACATGGGACCTAAGCAAAGGTGTGCATCTAGCACTAATAACAAAAGTGATGTGGACTCCACCACAATCAATACATGGACTCCGCCACTAATCAATATCCAATCATGTGTTGGGTTGAGGCAAGTGGCTACCGACATTCCTAGTAGCTGAGATTTCTCAAAGCATTGGTATGCCAAATGTCACAATTTACCCCGTAACAGAGTTGTCCCGAGTTAGCATAATTAAACCATAATTTTACTGAAAACGTAAAAGCAAAAAGTGAATACATAATAGTAGTTGCACCACTGTCAAATCAAACAATAAGTGCTTCCATAAATAAATGGATAAAATGAAATAAACAACCTTTATTTCATAGAAATACAAATTTATCCGAATATTCATTTCAAAAAACATTTCCTTCTTATAAATCAAAATACTTGTATTTGAAAATATTCAAATGGACATATACAAACAAACAGAATATTAATCCCAAAAGTCATACTCAAATTTAGGTGAAATGTTCTTTAAATTGATCAAACGTTCACAAAACATTTATTATCAAAATGTTTCAAAGCATTGAATAAAGTATTCTCTACAGAGAATATATTAAAAATCCAAAACCATAATAAATATCAAAACATGATATTTACTTCAAAACCATCAAAATTTTAGAAGAAAACTAAGTTTCCACAACATAACTTTCACATAGATCAGATTTTAAGATTTTCAATCCTTTAATTATTCAGATTACATGCTATAGTCTTAGCACAACAAAAACATATATAGGTCAGAAGACATAATCTATGTGTCTAAAACTATCATTTCACTCACTTGGATATCCAAGCTAAATGGCTTAATCACGTACCACTGGCGGCTGGTTAACCTTGCTTACCAGGGTACAAAACTGAAATAATTATCAGAGCACAATCAACGACATGATACTGGTACAGTATTGTGGCGGTACCAAAATGCAAAATGATGCAATGCAATCATTGACCCAAAGAAACCCATTCAAAAGAGGATCAGACGTCATCACCCCGAGAATCAAACATCTCGTAAAATTACAAATCAATCTCCAAAGTCTTTTTTTAATTCCTTAAATATTCCAGAATACTCAAATCACTCTTAAACATACTCCAAATTCCATAAACACAGAATATCGAGTTCAGTCATCAATTGACATAATACCCAAATTGTTCAACTTTCGATTCAACTGATAGAAATAGAATTCAAACACCCACATTGACTCTAAACAACCTCAGGAACTCAAATCTATAATTGGTTTCTTCAAAACAACTCAAAATCAACATCAATTCGGCCAAAACCGAACCTAACCCTAGCCCCACAATAAATCATCAAATCTCATCATTCAATGCGTGAAACAAGTTCATATAAGTCCAATATAACCCATACAAACATCTTCTAAAATCAGAACATCACAAATTATCCAATAATTAAAATCCTAGTTCAACTCGTCTAAATACAAAACCATGAATCAAAAGTATGAAAGAGGAATAAAAAAAAAGAAACGAATGATAATCTTATCTCCAAAGATGATTAGGAACGTTGGGCAAGCAATGAGGAAGTGAGAGAATCGATCTGAAAGTGAGAGAGAGTGAAAAATGCAAATGACGGACGAAATAGTCGGGGTTTGGATATATATAAAAAAAATAAAGGCTCACATACGTGAATCAAATGTTAAAGTATGTTAGGAGGACATCGCGTACATTAGAATAAAAGTCACGTACGTTAACGAGGTCAAAAATCGTGTTCTGAAGCTCAAAGCCCGACCTAACGTACGTGTTACCAACAACACACGTACGTGAATCTCCGAACCATTTCCGAGACTTAACATCATTCAACTTTATATGCTTAACATTAATTAACATCCTCAAACATGATCAATACCTCAATGACAAATATTAGGATCGTAATCTGAACAAAACAAATCAACACTAGTCGAAACGCTACAGAAGATAAATCACAATTAGACACGATATTACACCTATACCCCCACCCTTCTGCCCCACCCTGTCCTCGTCCCCCATCCCCTCCTCTTCCCTGTCTGCACATTGCTCTCTAATCTCTCTCTGACTCTCGCTCTGCTTCTCTTTGCCTCGGCCCACTCCCTTCTTCCTTCCATCAGACCACTCCGGCATCCTCGGCGATGCTCCGCCCCTGATTGACCACTCTGGTAAGGTAAGCTTCCTACCTTCCTCAATTCCTCCTTTCAAAACGCGACTTTTCATTTTTTTTCTTTTAATTTTTGTTAATTAGGGTTTGGGTTCCTTTCTTATTTTTGTTAATTTTTGACCACTTCTTGTGCCGAAGGGGAGAGTGGAGGAGAGATGAGGCGGGGGAGAGAGGAGGAGAGCTAAGGCACTGATGTTGGCAGAACGAGGAGGATGGAAATGTATTTGAGAGAAAGGATCATCATTCCAAAAGCTGGGTTGACGAATGCATCGTAAAAAGAAGCCTGAAAGAGAAAACAAAATTCTGGATTACTGCTGGGTTGAATGTTACTGCTGACATTTTATGAATTGTTCATTTCTGCATAATGTTCAGTAACTGGTAGTCGATTGGTTTTGAGATTGCTGCTATCTTTGTTATGGATTACTGCTATTTTTGTTCTTGATGCATATGTGTTCAATAACTGTGAATAGATGAACATAGAGATTGATTCTGGAATTTTTGATTGAATCTGCTATTTTTATTTATGCCGTTCATATCTGCAGATTTCTGCAGATTTTACATTGTCCATCTCTTTAATTAAGATGGGACTGGATCAATATTAAAATTCAAGTGCATCAATTTGATGCAATGCATCAATTTTTTAAGTTGTAAAATTCCTGGCCTTGGTAATTTTTGGTTTCTCTCTCAATGCATCAGGCTGTTGCAATTTTTTACTTTAATGAAGATGCAACTGAAAGTTTTTTTAAGTTCGTGACTTGCACTCATCTGCATTCAGGATTTCGTATAATTTTTGTTTTTCTGTTCTTCAATTCAAGTTCCATTTCGTATAATGTTTGGTTTTATTGTTTCTTGAAGTTCTAATGAGCAGTTTTAATCCTATCAGTTTAAACACGCATCAGTGCTTCTTTTCATTGTTGTTTTCGGTGTCAGTTTAAACATGCCTTTCTTTTCATTGTTGCATCAGTTCAAAGACAGAAAGAGATAATGAAATAATTTCAGGCACACTAGAAATAATAATGAAATCCACGAATATTTCTATACTTGATGTATATGTTCTTGAATTGCTATGATCTGTTTAAATATGCAGATTGATCTGTGAATTGCTCATTTCTGAATTTTATTTTAATGTTACTGTAATTTATCTCCCGGATAATAATGCCCACACCTGTCCACACCGCCATCCGGATGGAAACAGGTAAGCTTTTTTTTCTTTTAATTTTTGTTATCGGAATTCACAATCGACAAGTTCTTCCATTTACTCGTTCTCAATCGTTTGAAAAGACGTTAAGATCTCGAGAGCAATTTTGATTCTCATTTTGGTTTAAGAACACATTAATTATTTAGCACACTTGCAATTCACAAATTCAGAGTCATCAAAGGACGGCATTATTTTTTCCAGTTGTAATAAAAAAAATGGGAACAATGATATTTATTTGAATTTATATTGATTTTTCTTGACATAAAAAGAATTTATATCGATTGCACATCTTTTGAAAGATGTCAAAGAGATCACTGAAGATCTTTCTCAAGTTTTACCAAGCAAATCTTTAAGATATTTTGCTAAAGAAAGTAAAATATTTTGGTGATAAGTATGAGATTGATATTGCTCAAATGAAAGTTACACATATAGAGGCCTTAATAAAAAGATCCAATTACAATGGAGCATCATTTTCGAATTGATATATTTCTGGCAATTGTAGAATTACAATTGCATGAGATGGAGTCATTTCAAAGAAGATAAAAGTTCTTGTTTTGGTTTCAGCTAAAGAAGATAAATGTCACGACCCGTGGCGGGTCTGTGACTGGTGTACGAGCTGAACCATTTGTGGAAGCCCGACTCATCTCGCACAAGTCTCAAAAACATAATCAACACTATAATATTAAAAACGATACAAAAAATAATTTCTTACATATAATAAATAGAAATCCAAATATTGTTTAAAACATAAGTTTAAATAATAATAACAATATATTTGATCAATAAAAAATCATGTTTAAATACCAAATAAGTTTCTAAAACATAAACCCACAAGCAAGTCAGTCTGAAGCTACTAACAAAATAAATAATTGGGTCCGAACAAAAGAGCACTGACTGCAACTGCATAATGTCTCACCAGCTGTTGAATGTTGATATATTGCAATCAACCAAAATTGTCTGCAAGTAAAAATACAGGAAAATAGATAGAAAAGAAATGGATAAGAACCCTAATGAGGAAACGACAATCCAGAGTGGCACCGGGCCTCATGCAAACCGTTTTAAAAGCATTTAGAAAACTTCACATGCAAATATAAGTGTATATACAAATAGTAGTTTCGAAAATTCATTTCGAAATCGTTCGCAACCAAAGCAAACAATAAATGGCAATCGTACAATTGTTTATTTGGAAACCATGTAATGCAACCCTCAGAATATTTATTTTCAAATCGTATAATGCAATGGTCAAGTATTTGGTTTCAAATCATTTAACTCAAATGTCAAAATATTTAGTTTCAAATCATAAATTACAAATATCAAAGTATTTGGTTTCAAATCATATATCGCAAATCAAATCTTTATATGTAAAACCTATAACGCAAATATCAAAATTTTTATTTGCAATCATATCATATCAAAGCAAACCAACATGGGACTAAAGCATGGGTGTGCATCCAACACTAACAATAAGGTGATGTGGACCCCACCACTAGTCAATATCACATCATGTGTCGGGCTAGGGCAAATGACTACCGACATCCCTAGTAGCTGGGAGTTCTTATTTCATTGGTACCAAGGTCACGATTTACCCCGTAACTGAGTTGTCCCAAGTCATCATAATTTTACCAAAAATGTATTTACAATTTCAAATACATATTAGTAGTTACATCACTATCAAATCATACAATAGTTGATTTCATAAATCAATGGGCAAAATGAAATAAACAACTTTTATTCCATATGGATACAAATTCAACAGAATGTTCATTTTCAGAAAAGTAATTTCCTTCTTATAAATCAAAATACTCGTATTTGAAAATATTCAAATAGACACATATAAACATCGAAATATTAATCCCAAAAATATACTCAAACTCAGAAGAAAATTCTTCAAATATTTCAAATCGTTCACAAAAAATTTATTATCAAAATGTTTCAAGTACTGCGCAAAGTATCATCTCCACATAATATATTAAAATCCAAAATCATAATAAATATCAAACATGATGTTATTTCAAAACCATCAAAATTTCCAAAGAAAACTAAGTTTTCACAACAGAGTTTTTACATATGTCGGATTTTAGGATTTTTCAATCCTTTAATTATTCAGATTACATACTATGGTCATAGCACAATAAAAATATATGAGTATGATATGTAAATGCAAATGCGGACTGTGACCATACTAAATGCATGATATATAAATGCAAATGCGGACTCTCAAGGTCCTCAAAATTTCATATCGAATGATAATCTATCACTTTGGACCCAAAATCTAAAATCTACATAAAATTACAATCTAGTCTTCGACTTGTGTAAAATTATCATTTAGTCGCTAATACCTCAAAAAATTATAGATTAGTTCCCAAACTTTTCAAAATTTAATAATTGATCCTCAAAGTATTTTAAATTTATATTTAAATCCTTCAATTTCTTAAAATTGCATATTTGACTTTAATTCCTTAAAATCACAACTTTGACCAAACTCTCCAAAATTACAACTTAACCCACTTGACAAATATCAACTGTGGTCCTCACTTTTCAACCAATCACATCCCTCCCTTTCGTTCTTAATTTTCATAATTGAAAACCATTTTAAACTCAAACTTCCAATTTTTCATCCAACAAAATCACTTCTCCTCATTTATTGTACCAATCAAAAACATCATCCTTCTTCCTTATTAATCCCAAAAATTATTGGAACCATTCCTACTCAATTCAGAAACTTCAAACCATCAAAATTAGTCCAACAAATCCAGATTTTTTACCATCAAACTTTCAAACAAAACTCACCCGAAACTCACCTTCAACCTAGCCTCATATTCTACCATCTTAATCCACCAAAAACTAACCAAGAGCAACTCTAAAATCTACCTCAAAACAAGTCCATAAGTGTTTCAAAACCGAGGCAACATCTCGCAAACTTTCAGCCAAAAAAAAAATGGAAAAATGAATAGAAAAACTCAAGCTTAAATCAACAGAGAATGAAGGAGATTGAGCCAAGGATTTCTTACCTTATTTGATGGAAACAAAGCACGGCAATGGAGAGAAAATGAAGACTGAGTGCAGAAGTGAAGAAATGAAGAAGAAAAGAGAGAGAAAACAAGTTGATATAGGTAGCGGAAAAATCGTGCAAAGTCAGAAGAAAATCAGAGTTGTTGGAAAATGGGCTGTGTTGACTTGAGGGACACAAGTGAAACGGCGTCGCTTCAGGAATAAGTACGCTGCCAGAAGACCGGACGACACGCGAAGAGACTAACGACATTCCCTCCATGCAAAACGACGTGTAGCTTGACTCACTGATCCAAACGACAGGCCGTCTCTTCCTCCCTTTATTCCGATTTTGATTTCCATTTTTAACCAATTTTCACCTAATTAATCAATTCTAATTACTCCAAAACTACATTAATCACCCAATTAACCTTTAAAACATAATTTTTAATTTTTCAACATTAAAAATTATTTTCTAAATTAATTAAAAAATAATCAAAATTAATATAAAAATACAGGGTATTATAATAACCATCAAAAACCATTTTGAAAAAACAATGGCCTCATGATTGAGCAATGACAATTCAACTCCACAGACCACAATGATAAAAACCAATTAATTAAATCCCAAAACTAATTTCACCTTTTTTTACCCTTTCATGACTTAGCAATTTTAATTTCTTAATGACTATCCAAACCAAAAACATTCTCAAATTAAGTACACAAACACATGGAAAAATCTCACTGCCTGCACTCAAAAGAATATCCACAGTTTTAACTATGATGACGTGGCACCATTACAACTGACAAAGACAACTGAAAGCAACATTAATTAATATTATTGTACCTGGATCCGACATCATCGGACCCACTTGTCCTGTCTCAGACACACGCACCTTCCTTCTTCGCACCACCTCTTTCTTTTCTTCTGGCTTTGTTCATTTCTCAGAGAGGAGGGAGATTTGTGCATTAAAGGTTAATTGGTCATAATTCCTGCATTTTTATTTTCTTAATTCTTTCAGTTTGTGTTTTAACATTGTTTGGTATTGATTTTGTAAGTAATGTTACTATTTCTTGTAATGACATGTCAACATTTTGATGTTTATGTTGTGTTGATATAGACACAAAATGCTTACATTAAGGTTCCAACATTATACTTGTTTTTGTCTTCATTTACCTATTTGGATGTGGATTGTAATGTGGACCCTTTGCCTTAATTTTGCTCTTAATTTGTTTCTTTCATTTGCCTTTTGTCATTTCAGTTTGGTATTTATGCTTCAATTGAATCCATTTCCAGGTGCTTCATTGGAAGAACAGAGTTTCTCTCTCCCTCCCTCCCTATTCTCCTACAGTTTGAGAAGGAAAAAAAAAAAAGAAAAGAAAAGGTATGATGGTTTTTTCCCAGATATTTATTTGTTTTGCATTAATTTCTATGAATTAATCAATTCTCATCTTCATAAAGCTGTTACAGGCGTTTGATGTTCTTGGTTCAGCTGTTGATTTCTTTTAATTTATCATTTATTATTATCGTGTTGGTTAAAGAGTTATTTAGTTAATTTGAGAGTTTTCTTGAAAATTTTAGATGTCTCACAAGAAAACTTAGTTGCTACTCTCAAATGATAATTAATGCCTTACAATTTGAAGGAACATCTTTATACAGGGTTAGAATTTGCAGAAGGATTTCGGTTGTCACTGTGTTTCTTCACCTTCTTAATGTTCATTAGTATCAACTCTGTCTGCATTTGTTGTTGCCAGGACTATATAATTAAGTACTACTAGCTTTAATGGGAAGTTGTGTTTCATCACCACAACACAACGTAAAAATCCGCAGAAAACACCATCGGCGGATTGGAAAACGCCGTGTGAAGATATCCAGTACCGTCCATGATGGAAGTAAAAAGATCGGTAGTGATGCAGCAGGACGTGTAGCAGATTTCGCCATGAGTCAGTTCGTTCATATGGATTTTGAGAACAGCGCAACTGCTGCTGGCAGAAAGTCCGGGCCATTAAACTCAACGTATCATGTCACTCAGTTGCAGTGGCACCTCAGTGAAGTCAATTCTGCTGGTATGTCTTCTCTTCTCTGGACAATCATGGAATATACAGCCTAATACAGAATTGCATAATCAATTTCACGGTTTGTTCATGTTGGCTTACAGAAATTCTACAACCTTCAACACCATTTTTATTGCAGGAGTTTGCCAAGAGGAAGCTTGGTTTGATTCAGTCAGTATCCTGGAATCTGATTCTGATGACGAGTTCAGTAGCGTGGTTGGAGGTTGATTTGCATATATATCAACTGTTAAATAATTAATGTCATGAAAGATTCGTGTTTATTCTTCTTCGTATGAATCGTGAGATTGTTCTGTTTATCTGCAGATCGTTATTCGTCTGCTGGTGCAGCTACTGCTGGGGGCTTCTCAAGTGGGCAACTGCTTCAATATGAAAGTTCATCACATTACATTGATGGCAAGTGTAAATACGAAGATATCATGAAAGCTATGTAAAAATAGATGGACATAAAGCAAGCAAAGATGAATAGGATTCAAAAGGATTTTCGCTTCTTAGTACTCAGGGGTATGAGCTTGCGTGTATGGGGAAGGCAAAAGCTGATGAAAACAGGAAGACGAAATTTGTGGAGAGTGCTTATGGAGGAAGCTTCAAGGGTCTTAAAGATGATAAGCGTGACTCTCTTGACGGTACTCTGAAATCTGGATTGTCTCTGTTAGTCCCTTCTGTGAGTTTCAATGACCATCTTGTGCATCAGTCTGCTTCGAAAAGGAAATTATCAGTTCTGAGACTTTCTTTCAAGAGGACATCTTGTGATGGCGAAGAAATCAGTGAAATCTGTAAGTCTTCTTGTTTAGATATCTAGTAATCAAGTAGCGGTTAGTACTATTGTTCATCTCTACTATTTGCAGTGATATGATTGATGAGGCGCGATTGCGCAAATCCTAGTTAAACTGAGGATCCTGGTTATAAATGCAG